>APFE030204273.1:111047-123788 GCA_000404065.3 Pinus taeda
AAAAATTAATAGTTGATTTTTATTTTATTTTTTATTTTAACCAAGCTAAAATGTTTAACATACATTAAATTACAACATCCATTTCTACTCTTGATCCACCAAGCCCTAAGAGGGATCAAATATTTTTTCACTCTATGCTAGTTTTCATATCACGATATTTGATACCTCTCGGGAGTTAGTAGATCCAGATTAAAGATGGATCTATGCTGGTTTAATTCCCCCATTTAAATAGGCTACATTCTAGGTGAATACCATGGGTCAATACCATGTGCCGTTTTGGTGAATACCATGAGTCAATACCATGTGCCGTTTTGGTGAATACCATGGGTCAATACCATGTGCCATTTTTATTTTTATTAATACTAATATTAGGGTTAATAATGTTTTTTTGCATGATATTAATAACAATCTAGTCCATGGTATTTGTCCCAGAGTATTTTGCCCATAGGATAGGTTTCACCTAAATATAACGCATTTTTTGAGTGTTCGTAAATATAAGGTGACTTATGGAGTAAATATTAAAAAATGTTTTATTTGTTTACCATACCTCTCGTTTATTTATATTTTTGTTAATTTACCATACCTCTTTTACAAATATGGTATTTGGCCCATAGGATTCACTTAAATAAAAACTCTTTCTTGAGCCTTCATAAATAGAATGAGGGTTATGGAGTAAATGTAAAAAGAGGTTTTATTTATTTACCATACATCTAGTTTATTTATATTTTTATTTATTTACCATACCTTTGAGTAAGTATAAAAGATGTTTTATTTATTTACCATACCTCTCATTTATTTATATTTTTATTAATTTACCATACCTCTTTTATAAATATGGTATTTGTCCCATAGGATTCACTTAAATAAAACCTATTCTTGAAAATGGGTGACTGGAAGGTTGTAAATCCTAATTTCAAGGGCTAAATTTACCTTTTTACCCTCTCCCTTAAAATAAGGTGGGCTATTTGAGGTGATTTGTAAAAATGTACTATGATACAAAATATTCGCCCACTAAAAATCTAAAACGCCTTAATTTCGCCAAAGGTCGAACATTTGCCCCTAAAATTTTCTATGGATATTGATTATCACATTGAGACAATGTTTGTCACATTGCAACGTTGCGACAAGCATTAAACCCAAGGGATTAATATTATAAACTTATCGAAATATAAATCCAAGGCAACTAATACAACCACTGGATTAATATTCAAAACCTAACATTATAAACCGAATATTAAATCCCAGTTTTGTAATGTAATAATGTGATGTTGAATAAATTGCAAAGAAATGTAAAATTATGACATTGACTTTCGTAGTGAGACAATGTTTGTCAAAATGTAACATTTGATAGATTTTTATACTATTACAATGTATAGTGTTAAACTCTAATATAAATCCCTAACATTATAAAACTAAATATAATAAACATAATAGAATAAATTAAAAATAAAAGTAAAATTGTGACAATGGTTGTTAGATTGATTGTCGTATTGAGACAATGTTTATCACAATGTGATGTTTGATAGATTTTTGTACCATTTTGAAGTCATAGTATTAAATTATAATACAAAAATATAATTTTATAAAACCCAATAAAATAATCCCTAAGATCAATATTATAATATCTAATATTAAACGTGAGTATTATAAATTATAAACCAAATATTATAAACCCAATATTAAAAACCTGAACATTAAAAACCTTAATATTAAACCTTCATTTTGTAATATCTTAATGTGATGTTGGATAAATTTTTGTACCATTCCAATGTCACAATATTAAGCCATAATACAAAAACCTATCATTATAAAACTCAATAAGATAAAACCTAAGATTATTATTATAAACCCTAAGATTATAAAATCCAAGTTTAATTTATTTAACCCTAGGAAATAAACCCCAAAGATTAATATTATAAACCTCAATATTAATATTTTTAACCCTAGTCATCCACTATAAGTCTCCTTCATCAGTCATGGTCATCCACTGTTGTTCATTACATGTCATTTATAGATAGACCATGATTGCAGGGGAAACTATGGTTCACCAAGGCACTCACATTCACTATTATTGATTGTAATGCACATGTTGACTATAGTCGACCATGTCAACAATAGTCAACCATAATTAACATTTTTTATAGTATAAATATTATAAACTCTAACATAGTAACCACATTTATCCCTTGAGTTTATAATAATAATAATCACTTTCATTTATAGATTTCTTGGCTTTATAATATTAATAATCCCTTAGGTTTATCAATCCCTAAAATTTATAATATTAGTCCCATTGGTTTATAATAATAATAATCCCTTTAGCTTATGATATCAACCCCTTGGGTTTTTAATATTAATCCCTTTGCTTTATAAAATTTTATCATTGAGTTTAGTAATTCCTTGGGTTTATTAATCCCTTCAGTTTAATAATATTCCCTCGGGTTTATAATATTAATCCCTTGGGTTTATTATTAATCTCATATGTTTATACTATTAATAATCGCTTGACTTTACAAAATTATTATGTTTTCTTTATTAATCCCTTGGTTTTATAATATTAATCCCAAGAGTTTTAATATTCATCCCTTCAGTTTATAATATAGACAACTTTTCATATAACATTATATCTAAGTTTATACTTCTTTGATCCATAATGTTTAGAAGAATTTTTTTCAGAGAGATCACATTGAATATTTTCTTTGAGTCAACATTTCAAACCCTCTATTTTGGTTCATCATCAGGGCAAAAGTGGAGTATATAATCTAACATTAATATGCGTGTGTGTGTGTGTGTGGCGATGCTTTAAAGAAAACAAGGAAAAACAAGTTGATGCATTAGAAAGTCAAAAGTTCAAAACAAAATTAAAATTAAAATTTTTTGAAACATTATAAAGTCAAAGTAAAATGAAAATGAAATTAACAACTATAAACGTTCAAAAACATCTTCATAAATTGAAATAAAGTTGGAAAGTAAGTAATATATAAAATATAAAGATAAAACACTAAAATTATGGAGAAAATAAATGAAGTCAAAACCACTTCAATTATATCGTAACCACCCCAATTTCTCCTTGGTTTGGTGAGTGAGTGTTGGGTATTAACAAAATAAATTAATAACTAGTGCTTATTGACAATCGATATCAGCTTTAAGTGTCAATATTATTGAGCTATGATACTCTTGAAGTAGGGCCATTACTAGGAACAATTTCTACAAGAAAATACTTGTATTTCAACAAAACGTCATCATTGAAATGCGACACATATATTAAAAGCACCACAAAAGATTTAGAAACAAAACAAAATCCCTAATATATTTAATGCAACACTGTAGTGCCGACCATAATGTTAAGTTCATCAAGGAATAAATATATATTGCTTGGACACATCCCAAATTGATTGTTTATGATAAATTCACTACTACACCAAGAGCATTTTTAAGACTTTTTTTTTTAAGATAATAATTTTTTTGTATTATTAAATAATTAATTTATTTTATATTCTTTTTTTCTTTTTTTTTTCTTTTATCTTAGTTATTTTACATTAAAATTTAATATCAATTGAGTTTCCTTTAATATAAAATTTAAGACAAAAATAGTTTGAGACAAAAATATTTTAAGATAAAACAATTTCAGACAAATATTTTAAGACAAAACTTTATATCTAAGACAAAAACAGTTTAAGACAAAATTATTTTAAGGCAAAATTTTATATTTAAGACAATAAGCACTTAAACTGAAACTCATTTAAGACAATTAACAATTAAGACAAAAACATATCAATTTAAGAAAATATTATATAACAACTGCAAAATTGACTCTGACAGTGCACCCTAAGTCTGCTAGGTTGCAGGCTACTACTGTCTTGCACCTATACCAAGGTTGTTTTTTCACTTAGCATTTACGTTATATTACATAAATACAATGATTTTTTGGGCTCTTCGTTTTGTGGGGGTAGCCGACTCTGAATAACTTGACAACTTTTCCTTGCAAGCTTTCCTCGACATCAATTCACTTATGTCCCTTCGATCCTTTTTGATACATTAGAGACAATTTGTTTTTCATTGCATTGGGTCAGTGAGTCACTTTTGTGCTTCCTATTTCTGAGCAGTTGATAAACTAACTAAGTTGTGGACTCATTTTCCTTGTTATGTGATTCAGCCTCGAGTTTAAATTTCCCTTAGTATGCATCCCCTTAGACTTTGCATCTATCTCAAGGTAATCAGCTGCAAGAAAGATTTCAATGTGCTGGTAGACAATTTAGTGGAGAGTTGAAGTCCTTCCTTCATTTTCAGTCATCATTAAACACACAGATCAATAAGTGTACATTTCTTATGTGTATTTCCTAATGTAGTCCAATGAATCTTGTTACATTGTGAATGGTGCAATAACTTTCATGTTTGTAAATGTAAATGAATATCTGAGTTTTGATGCTCACTGTGTCTTTGTAATTAGAACGGTGTCATGTATGCAAATGAATTTTAAATTGTGCATAGGATATGTTATTCATTATTATGTGAATGGCGAATGCGTAATTATGTGTTCATGTTCATTCGTTTGATTTCCAAATTTATGGGTATACATAGTTTATCCAATCCCTACACTAGTTATTCAGTCAAAACTAAGAATTTAGGTATCAGGAATTGAGCCATGAGTCTCCTTAAAAATAGAGGAGGGTAGGTGGACAAAAGTTGTAGTTTGGCTTTATGAAACTGTCTTAGGTTTCTTTTTAGTCCATACACACTATGTTTTTAAGGTCGAGAGGAAGTGGGAGAACATGACTTTGTTGACATGTTAGCAGGTCGGACACCTAGTGGACACTGGTGAAACCACACCCCACCCTAGTGGAACCATATTGTGTATATAGACACCAACCATAATCCATCGACCCCAGTGATCTAATCTGAGGTAAGGGCGGGGTCTATACACTTGGCCAAATGTTGTTTTATTTTGGGTGGGAATCATAAAGGCTAGGAGAGTGATCCAAGAAGAACTAGGATTGTTGGGAACATTTTTAGCTTCCCATCGTTGAGATATTTGTACCCTAAAACATCCTAAGAGTGTAAAAATTAATATAAATTTGCTACTGATGTATTTGAGCTGAAAAAAAGAGATTACAAATTTCCTCTACTATTTTGAGAAATGGAAATCACAATTTAGAAACACATGCAACGACATGCAACCATAAAAAAAACACAAGAAAACAATTATTTATAGAGAAACCCAATAGGGAAAAACCCTTCCACTACTTTTCATTAATCATATGAGAATGAAAAACTATTACAATGTCTTGCCTCAATCCAGAAGCACACCCTTCACTGTAAACCTATTCTCCTATTGATTGTCCTACTCTGGCAAACAGCTAGTCAATTCAATGCCCCATCTTTCTCCTATTTCCTTGAATGATTCCCGAGGAAATTAACTCCTAAATAATAGGGGAATTCACTATTCCCTTGTAAAAATCCCAAGTAATTGATTGTCTTCCTCTATCCCTAGCATGTACACTCAAATAGTATAAAATTAGTAATTACAATGTTTCTTTTCCCCCAATTTTGTTTGGCAATCCAAATTCCATGCATGTCTCAATTTATTTTTAGCTGATTGACTAATTTAACTGAGAGATCATTGAGTTAACAACAATTATACTGCTCAACTAACTCAACTAGTTGCTTCAACTCTGTTAACTGAGTCAACCTAAAAATAATTGAATTAGATTGTTAAATTTTAGCAAAACTACATGCACAACTCTACTTCTAGTCTATAACTAGAATTTACTGACTAAACAAGTAGACAACTCCATGTCAAACAAGTTAAATTTCATCCAAGTCATCTTGTTGATTTGAAAAATCAAATTACTTAAATCCCATTTTGTTCTTCAAGATGCGGGTGGAGTCCATCCCAAAGCTAGAAAGGTGTTGGAGCCATGGATTTGATCAGGGTTGTCATGTGACATAACAAGGTAAAGGTTGTTGTGGTGGAGCGTGGTGGCAAGTAGATCGAGATCTGTTTTTAGAAATAGATTACAAAAACAATTCAAAATTTTCAAAATGATATTTTTTATGTACATGGGAACTCAGAGGTACCCTCATCTACGGGTGTGGTGGTGTGTTGTGGAGTGAAAGTGGTACGAATAGACTCGAATCGCTGAGATTATCTCGTAGTTTCATAACAGGCTCTAAAACTCTTATGTATCAGCCTCCAAACCAATTTGTCACTACTAGTCTCATTTAAACATGTTTTGGTTAATGGATCTAAATTTTCTGGACATATTGTGAAATTTACTATGGAGAAAAAATTGGCATATTGTCAAGTCTTACTAGCACAATCAATTGAGGATGGACCGCCTTAGTAATTCTACCCAAGATTAAACGTTAAGGGGGTGGTTGTGCCTTGTGCTAGAGGGCGGATCATAGACAACTTGAGAAACAAACAAAAAATATTTTCGTATATCCAACATTACAACGATAATTAGATTCATACATCCTAAAATAATATTTTCGTATATCCAACACTGAGAAATAATTAGATTTGTACATCCTAGTGTACTCTCCACATTGCAGTACCTTCGCACATTCAACAATGTACTCTCTTCATTGCACTACCATTTCAACATGCCATGATTACGAAATAAGCCTACCATAATTACAAAATAAGACGTGAACTAATGTGAGCCAATCATATCAATAAAAAATAAATTTAAACACTATAAATTAAATTATTGTGTAGCTAAAAAAATGTCAAAAAACAAATCAATGCAAAATCAATGCAAAACCTAAAGCATAATATCTTCCAACAGGTATAATAAAGTATCCCATTCAAAATTTCTTCAAAAAAAACTATTTTTTCTTTTATATTGAATGAGATAGGCTTAATTTATCTCCTTCATTCGGGAGATTGTATGTCCTTACACATTGTGATTATGGTATAGTTTAAAAATAAAAATTAATAATAAAGTTTAATTATCATAATAATTAAATAGGATAATGAGAGATACAACGAAGATAATAAATATAAAGGGATCTTGAAATTTATTATATGAGTTTCTAATAATTAAAATTGATAAAATCGTATAATTTTTAAATAATTAAAATTAATAGAATGAAATAATCATATTTTAAATATATAAAATGGCGACGGTAATCTGCGTTATCTTAGAGGTAAGGTTCACAAGAATTCATCTTCCTTGTGAATTATAAGAAGATATGACATTCTTTGGATCTATGCTTTCTTATATAAGATCGTCATAACCTGGTTGGACTTTTTTTTCTCAGGGAAGAATTTCAATGCGTTGCACCAATCATGACATTTGGAAATGAATCTTTGATATTTTTAGAATATGGATAATGTAGTTTTCGTTTAATTTTTCTTAGGAAAGGTTACACGCAAGCAGTATAAGGGTATTGGATCAGGTGTCGCATTTAATCATTTGAAGGAATTTGTTAAGGGCGTGCTAGCAATTTTTTTTTTTTACAAAGTGCAAGTTAACTAACAAGAAATTACAAGAAAACAAAAATTAGGGTTAACTGTCCATACCTAGTATTTGTATAATATACATCTTACCTCTTTGTCACTATAGAAGCGCAAATCAGGGTTAAATATACAATGGTATTTAACCAAATATACAACGATTAAAGATATACGAGGATGGATTTGACATGGTTTAGAAATCCTCAGGCTCCACATCAGACCTGTGGACTTACCGAGTCATTATGTCATAGTCATAATGAATGCAGTACGAATTTTTATCGTTTAGTGCATTAAACTCATCGTACTGCTCCGACACCTGGTTCCCTTCCCACTGTCTACCGATGCAGACTTTGATCCAACGGTGATTGATCATTTCACGACTATGGTAACCAATTCACCGCCGAGACTTGTCTGAGTCTGTGGCCGAGGTTAGGGTTTCAGGCTTGCTCGTGGTGTTTAGGTTGTTAGGGTTTACTACAAGCTTCGTTGTTGCAGGTAACCCACTCTTCTGCTACAATTTCGTATGACGTGGATTATGATAGTGTTATTTAATTTTCTTTTCTTTCTAGGATACATTTACAGAAGTCTATGCGAGTTCTTGAAGGTTCTTCAGAGTGTGGAATACTTTTTCACCCAACAAGGATAGAGAACTCAGACATTGCAACTGGTAATCCATATTGTTACGGTGATAATGACCTTCTCTGTTCATTCCTTTTTCAGTTCTCAGATGGTTTAAATAATTGCTTCCTTCATAAGGTTATGAAACGCTTCACTCCGGGGTTTCTTATATGCTGAGGTCAGCCTTACCACATTTGTACTGCAATTTTAGCTATTTACCTTTCTTATTTTTAATATGTGGTTTCTTATATGCTTAGGTCAGCCTTACCATGGTTATACTGCAATTTAGCTATTTACCTTTCTCATTTTGAACACTTAGCTAACTATGTTGACTGATCCCTGGTTGTAAGCCGCAGGTTAGTTCGTTTCCTTGAGCGGGTTCAAGATTCTCATTGCAGTTTAGTACCATATTTAATTTTACTGAAATTCGACTCCTATTATAGGTTCTCCCTTTTCCCAACTCCAATTTACTCTTTCTCGGTACTCCTCTGTGTTAAGAGGTCAGGGTTCGAGTATCTTGAATATTTATTGGTAAATAAATACTCTATGTCAGAGGGTTTAATTTAGTAATGCTTCTATGACATAGCATTTCCTTGGCATTTTCAGCATGGTCGTGGTGTTTCAATCGAACTTATGAATGTTTATGGTTTACCCAAATTGGGTTAAATTCCTCCTACCTCTACATGTAATTTTGGTTTGTAACAGTGGCCCTGAACGTGGCCCATATTATACTATATGAATATTGATATATCTTGTCTGGGCTTGAAATGGGTTTGTTCCATGAAATGGTTTCTGTAATGTAGAAAGGTTTTTGAGTTCTTGTTAAATTATAGAACAATTTTCATTCATGTACAAGCAGTTATGTAATTTCTTTCTGGAAAAGAGTATGTATTTAAACTTGCTATATAATTTCTGAGATTTAACATTTCTGAGAAATAGAAAATAGACAAGTTCGAGACATAAAGAAAACTCATTGTGTTTTCTTTATGTCTCGAACTTGTCTACTTTCTATGTCTCGGAGATGTTAAATCTGGGGCTTCAATCCCTATTTCATTCTTGGAGTGAAATTCTGTTTTTTTTAAATCCTATGTCCTTCATCTCAAAATCACTACTCATCTCCTCTAAGTATCAAGTCATCAACATACAATACAAAGATAAGAAGCTTGACATATACCATAATGTGATACAGGTTGGCATCTGCTTCAGTTTTAGTGAATCCCAATCAACTGATATATGTATAAATTTGAGTATACCATGCTCAGGTTGCTTGTTTGACACCATACAGGGCCCTTTTGAGTCTACACACATCTCTCAATCATATGTCTCAAATCCCTCTGGCTGCTCTATGAGAATTTAAGTTTTGTTAGGAAAAGTTACGCACAAGAAGTATAAGGGTATTGGATTAAGTGTTGCATTTAATCAGTTGAAGGAAATTGTTAAAATCGTGCTAGCAAAATTTTGTTTTTTACAAAGTGAAAATTAACTAACAAGTAATTACAAGAAAACAAAAATTATGGTTAACTATCCATACCTAGTATTTGTATAATATACATCTTACCTCTTTTTCACTATGGAAACACAAACCATGTAAGGGAAAGGGTTAAATGTACAATGGTATTTAATAATAATAAAAAAGGATTTTTTTTTATGTACGAGGATGGATTTGACATGGTTTTAGCAATCCTCAGTCTCCACATCAGACCTGTGGACTTTCCCAGCCATTATCTCAGAGTCATAATGAATGCAATGTTAATTTTTATGGTTTGGTGCATTAAACACATCGTCCTACTCCGACACCTAGTTCCCTTCCCACTTTTTACCTATGCAGACTTCGATCCAATGGTGATTGATCATTTCTTAGTTGTGGTAACTAATTCGGCGCCCAGACTTGGCTGAATCTGCAGTTGAGGTTAGGGTTTCAGGCTTTCTCGTGGCATTCAAGTTGTTAGGTTTTATTACAAGCTTTGTTGTTGTAGCTAACCAAGTATTCTGTTACAATTTCATATGATGTGGATTATGGTAGTGTTAATTAATTTTCTTTTCTTTCCAAGATACATTTACAAAATTTTATGCGAGTTTCTGAAGGTTCTTCGAAGTTTGGAATACTTTTTCACCCAGCAAGGATAGATAATCAGACATTGCAACTGGTAATCCATATTGTTACGGTGATAATGACCTTCTATATTCATTCCTTTTTTAGCTCTCAAATGGTTTATAGGGTTGCTTCATTCATAGGGTTATGAAATGCTACACTCCGGGGTTTCTTATATGGTCTGGTCAAGCTTACCACAATTATACTGCAATTTTAGCTATTTACCTTTCTTATTTTGAACCCTTAAATAACTACGTTTACTGAGCCTTGGTTGTCGGCCACAGGTTAGTTCGTTTACTTGAGTGGATTCGAGCTTCTCATTGCAGTTGAGCACCATTTTTAATTTTACTGAAATTCGACTCCTATTACAAGTTCTCCCTTTTCCCGACTCCAATTTACTCTTTCTCAACACTTCTTTGTGTTAAGAGGTCAGGCTTCGAGTACCTTAAAGATTTATTAGTAAAAACATACTCTATGTCAGAGGACTTAATTTAGTAATGCTTCTAAGAGTTTGTCGTAGCATTTCCTTGCCATTTTCGGCATGGTCGTGGTGTTTCAGTCGAACTTATGAATGTTTATGGTTTACCAAAAATTGGATTAATTCCTCCTGCCTCTACATGTAATTTTTCTTTGTTTTTCATTGAACAGTGGCCCTAAACGTGGCCCATATTATACTATATGAATATTGTTATAACTTGTGTGGGCTTCAAAAGGGTTGGTTCCATGAAATGGGTTTTGTAATGTGGAATGATTTTTGAGTTGGGTTCGTTCCATGAAATGGGTTTTGTAATGTGGAATGATTTTTGAGTTGGGCTCTTTCCATGAAATGGGTTTTGTAATGTGGAATGATTTTTGAGTTCTTTTTAAATTATAGAACAATTTTCTTTCATGTACAAGTGGTTATGTGGTTTTTTTCTCGAAAAGAGAATCTATTTAGACTTGCTATATAAATTTTGAGATTTAACATTTCTAAGACATAGAAAATAGACAAGTTTGAGACATAAAGGAAACTCATTATGTTTTCTTTATGTCTTGAACTTGTCTATTTTCTATGACTCAGAAATGTTAAATCTGGGGCTTAGATCCCTATTTCATTCTTGACCATTTTTTTTAAATCTCATGTCCTTCATCTCCAAATCACTACTCATCTCCTCTAAGTATCAAGTCATCAACATACAATACCAAGATAAGCAGCTTGACATATTCCACAATGTGATACACGTTGGCATCTGCTTCATTTTTTGTGAATCCTAATCAATTGATATATGTATAAATTTGAGTTTACCATGCTCTGGTTGCTTGTTTGACACCATACAGTGCTCTTTTGAGTCTACACACATCTCTCAGTCATATGTCTCAAATCCCTCTTCATGCTCTATGAAAATTTCTTCCTCAACAACACCATCCAGAAAGGTGGCATTCACATCAATCTGATGGATCTTCCACCCCATATGTGTAGCTAATACTAGAATGGTTATGGTCGAGGAATATATTTCCACTAGTACAAATGTTTCCTCATAGTCCACTCCCTCTACTTGAGCACATCCTTTGGCCACAAATCTAGCCTTGTGTTTCTTGATACTCCCATCAGTTGCATGCTTCACTTTGTAGATCCATCTGGAACCAACTTTTGACTTGTTGATTTCCCTTGGCACCACCTCCCAGTTGATTTCCCTTGGCACCACCTCCCATACATTGTTCTTCATGATGGAGTCATACTCCTCCACCATGGCATCAACCGACATTGGTTGAGAAATTGCTTCCTTAAATAAGGCTCTAATTCAATGAGTTGTGTAATGAGAGCCATATACCCAATGTACCTATTTGGTGACCTCCTCTTCCTGTGGTAAGAGGAAAGAGCTCCCACATAATCATATGCATCTTGTACCAATCTGTGATCCTTTCTAGCTCTCTTCCTCCCCTCTACAAAATATTTTGGTTGAGTGGGTGCCTCCACTTAGCCTCTTGTCTAGTCCTTTGCATGTGGCTAATCCAAAACCTCCTAAATCTCTACATGAGGCTCCTCCTATGATGGGATACTCAACTCTCAATCTAGAAAGCATCTCATAGCCTTCTCCTCATCAAATTTAACATCTCTCCTCATTACTATCACCCTGGCTGATGACAAATACACCCTATAGTTATGTGGTGTCTCTTCGTATCCTATAACAACAACGTAAATTTTGAAACGAGAATTGATACTCTTACCCGTTTCGTAGAGATAGCAAAAAAATTGACTCGATTTTGAAAAGGAGCGATGCAGAATAGACATATTTTTTTTAGAGCATAGTTTTTGGCACTTCAATTTTTTATGTACATTACGTTTTAGAATGTCATTGACTTGCATGTTGATTTAAAAAAGTGGTGATCCTGCATCATGTCCTTTTTTTAAAAGACTTATTATTTGACTTTAACTTTTCTATTGTATGAAATGTAAATAATTATTTTCTAAATTTAACAATTTTTTACACTTTAAATTTTTTAATACATTATGTGTGGATGTTTTTTTTAATTTTTACACTTTTCTACACTTTAAAATTTTTTATGTCAATTTTTTCATGACATAAAA
>APFE030204273.1:125118-147305 GCA_000404065.3 Pinus taeda
TTTTTTATTTTACGTTTTCATTATTCTTTTAAATTTTAATGTTTTTCAGAGTCATAATAAAATCTTTTACACCATTATTTCAAAATGTTGAAAATTTTCCATAGAAAAGAAAAGCGTTATTCCAACATAGCACTTTTCATTTTGAAGGTGTTTTTTCCACATAAAAATTTGGCGTTTCTCGCATTTTTTAAAAATTTTGAAAATTGACCCTAAAGAAAAGGCCATCATTCCAGTATCAACCATTTTCATTTTCAAGGTGGTTTTTGCACAATTTTTGTACAAAAAAATCGATTTCACTTCCATTTTTAAAGCATGTTCAAAACTGACCCTCAAGAAAAAACCATTGTTCCAATATACACACTTTTCGTTTTTAGCACTCTTTTTCATGTTTTTTTAGAGCTTTTTGGCTAGAGTTCCCATTTTGAGTTTATAGTTCCCTTTTCAAAGTTTACATTGTTAAAGACTCCCATCTCAGTTGTAGGCTCAATTTTATTCTTGATATCCTTCGAGAGCTAACAATACACAATAGCTCCAAAAATTCTAAAATGAGATACAACTAGCTTCCTCCCATAGAAAGCTTCACGTGTGATCATACGAAATATTCTATGAGGACTCTAGTTCTACAAATAGACTACGTTGTTGCATTCTTATGCCCATAGGTGTAATGGAAGCCCCTAATCATGCAACATGGTTCTCGCTACACCCACTATTATTTTGTTCTTCCTTTCAACTACCCCATTTTGTTCTAGGTTATGGGGTGTTATCAATTATCTTCTAATACCATATTTGGCACAAAATTACCTAAAGGTTCTAGATACACATTTTCCTCCATTATCACTTCTCAAGGCTTTCATTTCTGACGAGTATCCTTTTAAACCAATGGCTTGAATTCAACAAATTTTGAGAAAACTTCATCGTTCTTCTACGTGATGAAGATGCAACATTTTCTTGAAAAGTCAAAAACAAAAATAACATAACGTTTGTGTTTTATTGTAGAGGTTGTAGAAAATGGTCAACATACATTAGAGTGGACTCACTCCAAGATTACTCTAACCATGTTATCTCAGCCCTGGAAGGTGGATTTGACATATTTCCCCAATGTGCATTCCTTGCATACATCATGTTGGTTAAGGGTGAATTTCGGGAGACCAGTGGTAATTTGCTACATGAATTTTAAGGCCCCATGGTGTAAGTCTCCCATGTGTCTGTGCTAGAGTTATCCAACATTCCAACTCTTCACTTCTCCTACCTTTCTACTTAGTGCAATGGAAGCTTCCACCTCAAGTTTGTATAGGTTCTTCACACAAACTCCAATTTGTTTCACTTGCATAGTAGCTACATGTCTTAGAAAGGATTTCCCCTTACTGAAAACAACAGCATAGCCATGATCCTCCAATACAACTATAGATATCAATTTTTTCTTTATCCAAGTAGATACATGACATCTTTCAAATGAAGATGGGAGCTTGGCTCCCTCTTAAAGCTTAAAGTACCAATTTCATTGGTATTGTACCACCCATCATCCCCAATTTTTATGTGCATCTGGAGATCCTTCTCCTCTAGGTTACTAACGAATTATTTACATCATGCCATATGGAACCATGCACTAGAATATATATAGCATGCACTCCCCATTATAGTGTTTTCCATACATGTAATCAAGTTGAAGTCTAATTCGAATTTTGAGGAAATTGCTTCACCTCCTGATTCATGGCAATGAAAGCATTTTATCTTGCTCAAGTCCTTCTTCTTGCCATTGCTCCGGCTAGTCTATGGTTTTCTTTGGGCCTTCAATCCCTTTACCTTATTTCCCTCTCTAACCAAGGAAAATTTCCCTTCTTCCTCAGATTTGGATGTTACTCCATCTCTAGTGTTCCATTGAATTTCTTCCTACACTACTTCAGATCGAGGTCTCTCCCAATTTGGGAATTTGAACCTTCCATTTATAGAGTGCCAATAGGTGTGCCGGAATTTTAGAATTCCTAGGAGGGCTAAGATCATTAGTTATTGAGAGGGAATATTTTTTCCAACTCCTCCAAGCTCACAATGAGTGAAATCTGAGAGTAATGTGGAATGGTTTCACCTTTCTGCAATCAAATATTTATGAGCTTGCCCCTCTATCACAGTCCTGTTGATGTGTTAAGAATCAAAGTAACTTTTCCTTCCCTTAATATTATTGTTTAACTTGAGGAGATGGAGAATCTTGACGATGGCATCTTATGTCCTTCTAAGAAATGTCAGTAAGCCTTTCACTTAGATGTTCTAGGTAAAACAATTTGTTCATATGTTGCTAGATATGATCCAAGAGGAAGGTCTGTAAAGTATAAATAATTGTGGTTGGATCAATATATTATTTTGCAGCCATATTTTGGAGAGGAATGTTTGGAGGAATCAAATTTATATGTCATTTTTACTACTTCTACCACCTTGAAAATTTCTAGAGAAAAGCTTTAGGATCCATCTTGAGGCCCTAAATAACCACATCTTTTGGTCTCAGCCTTATTATGGACCTCGATTTCATAATTCACATAGATGTTGTTAGCAAAAAATTTCCCAACAGTAGTTTGTGACTCTTTATGGTATGAGGTCCAAACTAGACCTCACAAAATTTGGTATGAGAGGATGACTCAAATGTTGGCTCAGATCCCATGCTTAGTTGTGTGTAAGTACTATGATATATGTGTGATCATTACAATGAACGGTGTACCTATGGGGCTAGTAGCTATATTGAATGTATGAATGGAATAACCTATTTAAAGGGGGGAATTGATGAGAAAATTTGAGGTGATGAGTGTAAAATTACATATATCCACATTAGCTATTGTTTATTATAAACTAGGAAGGCATTGCACACTTAGCTTATAAAATCAAGACATATAATAGTCATTTACGAAACCAATAAGTACCTAATGTAGAAGGAAACCAAATTGAAACCAAGTACAAGGGATGATACTTCCCAAGGATAAAATGTGCAATTCTTCTTCTCCAACAAGTCCTTATTAAGTACTTTTTCAATATGAAATCTAGTGTAGGCGGCTACCAAATTCATCAGCTAGTAATTGAGGAGAATGTTAAGAGTATCTAGCCTATCTATTGGTTCTCATAATTTATCCTTTACCTCTTTAAACGTAACAATTGACTACTCAAGTATAAAGGATAGCTCATATGTCTTTTGTTTCTTATTATGTTATTATGACTTCTCTACCTATTCTCTCATTTGGACATTTTCAGTAACAATTTGATGAACTAGTTGTTGCATTGAGTCCAATTGGTCCTCACTTTTTCTTAGGCAATCTAGTTGTGGGTGATATGTTGCAGGAAAAATGCACAGGGGAGCATTACTTTGTATCATGTCTTTTAAGGGTGACATTGTGTCATGTCTTGTATAAATCCTTAGTTATATATCAAATAATTATATATTCTAACAAGGGGCATTCTTTGTAAACATGGTTGGCTTTGTGGTAGCATCGACATCAAAATAATTTCCCTTCATAATCCAATATTTTTTTGCGCGCATATCCTAGGTAGTCGAGTATCACATTTTCCACCAATCCATCCCTATTGTCGAGATATACAAGGACCCTGGCATAAGACATTTCCCCCATCTCCAAGTATGATTTGTCAAATTCAAGATAAGTACCAAGGCCATCCCTTACACACCGAAATACATCTTCCATCTAATGTTGAAGGGGGAGGCTCGGGAACCTTAATCATATTGGCCTAGCACCTAGCTGTTCTCACTCAACATCAAAGAAGGGATGCCACCTTCTCAAATAAATAGGGGGAGTTTCTATGTTCCAATAATATGAGCGAACCCAATTCACATGTCCCTCTTTACTAAATTTGAAAGAAAACCATGCATTGGGCATGGTGCATATAGATGGAAGTGCATGTAGAATGTCTTCCAAATTCTCCTGCACCCACCTCCTTAGACGCATTTCAGAGTAGTTCCTACCTCTAATTCTTCCAACCAAAACCCTTTCAACTATAGACATAAGTTCATTTAATCTGATACCCTTTCCTACTACTAATGCTCGATTCCTATCTTTTACCTTGGGACATTTTATCTTCCTTGCCTTCTTTTTTTAGCCTTCCGCTGAAGCATCTTCAAAGGGAATGCTTGTGTCTTGACGGCGTACCCTTAATAGATCCTCGATGCAAGGAAGACTTGGGTTTGGTGATCTCCCTTCATGCCCTACACCATCCCTGAAACAATATGGCAAGCATAATGAGCTAGAAATGGAATTGGGAGAGATTTGAGCCTTTCCTTGCTGAACTCTCGACAGGTCTTCCAGATGACCATCCATGTTCCCCATGAAAGCCCCTGAAAATAACCCCAAAATGTGTAGTTCTTGGAAGAAGACCACTATGTTTTCCTAAAGGCTCTGAACATTAGATCCGATGCTGGTAGGTCCGAAAGTTTGTAATGGGTTGTTAGGGTTTAAGAAGGCCTCGATGAAATTTAGGGCCTCAATTGAGAAACCTGGTCAAAGAGATAGTTGTTCGGTCAAACCTATTGATATTTTTGTCATGATCTTAGAGGGTGCCTCCTACCAGCCTAGTCACACCTAACCTAGTCACAGTAAAACAAATTAAACTTTGAAGTTCCACTTTAATTCTTCCCGCTAAGTTTTTACCACAATCTTACGAAAAATAAGTCAGCTAGTGATTAGTCGTGACATTCTGGTGTAATAATACTTCTACGTACCATAGAGTACATAACTCCATGAGTTTGGTTTTTGTATTAATAGGTATCAAATATTATTAATATTTCTTTAATCTTTAGATTGTGATTGTTCATATGTGGAAACTGGATATATATAATTAAATATGTTTTTTAGATCTTCTTCCAAATTCATTGCATTAAGTTTCTTTTGATCGACATTTCGAACGAGAAATGATGGTTCATCTTCAGGATATGGAAGATGAGTGGAAGACTATTCTTATTATTTCAATAAATAGATATATGAGATGCCTTGCCGACATATGTTAGGGTTTTAGTTGTTTTGATTATATATTATTTTAATTATTTGATTGTTATTTTAATTATGTTTTTATTCTAATTGTATGTTCCAATTGTAAGATTGGTTTATTTTAATGTTGTTCAGTTATGAAATTCCATTGATTTAAAAATTAATACTATTATTATTATTATTATTTTTAATTTGTATATTATGGTGTATTTGGTTTTTATTTTAATTATTTTATTTTATATTTGAATTATTATTGGGTTATAATATTTTAATATTATAAACCATGTTATAATAACTATGTTTATTAACTATGTTATAATAATATAAATATAAATATTAACTATGTTATGTTAATTTAAATTATTTAAAACTATGTTATATTAATTATTATAAACTATGTTATATTAACTTTGTTATATTAATTATGTAAAATTATTATTATAACTATGTTATATTTTCTTTGTTTTATTTTGGTCTTAATTGTATTTTTCAAATAATTATTAGGACTAATGAAGTTTTATTAGTTTTTTATTGTTTTATTATCGTTAATTTTAATTTTTTCTAAATGGTATTTTATTATGGTCATAATTTATTTTAGTTATGATGGATTCAGTCATTTTTATTTGTTCAAGGTTAATTAGAAGGGAATTTTGGTCAGGGATGGGTAGGGTTGGATGATAGGGTTGGAATCCAATTTTCACTTATGGTCCATCCATCGTCTCTATTGAGGTTGTTAGGGTGCTTGCTGATTTCTATGGATTCTCTAAATTTCCTTATGAAACAATTATCACTTCTGGCTAAGATATGGGTGTCTTCTATACAAATTTGGTGCTTAGTTTTATTGGAATGTTTTGGTAAAGCTGATGATTTGGATCGATTATGTTTGATGTTTGTTGAGTGTTCCTGGATTCTTGTGTTAAAGGATCTGCTAGTCTCACCTATATAGGGCTTACCGCAAGAGCAAGGAATTAGGTAGACACCCTTATGACATTTTGGACCAATTTTGTCTTTAACTGGATTAAGGCAGCTACGAATGGTGTTCAAGGGTTTGAAGGTAGTTAAAGTCTTATTCTTTTCTAGGATGTGGGAGATTTTGTCAGTAGTTCCTAATATGTAAGGGAGGTTAGCTTTTCCTATAATATTGCCAAAATTTTTATTCATATTTGGTTGGGTGTTTGCTTTATTTATGGCTTTGACAGCGAGATGTTTGTTGTATCCGTTTTTTAGGAAAACCTTAATAAGGTGTTATTTTTCTTTTTCTAGGTGTTCCTTGTTAGAGGTTCTGAGGGCTCTAGTTGCTAATGTGTTGAGGACCCCTAGTTTGTGGGTTGGGTGGTGATGTGAGGAGGCATGTAAATATTTTTCAGTGCGAGTCTTTTTTCTATATACCTGGTGAGATATGGAGCCATCGTCATTCCTAGTGATGAGTATATCAAGGAAGGGGAGGCTCTTGTTGACCTCGACTTCCATAGTGAATTTTATGGAAGAGGATAAACTATTATGGGTTTTTGAAACAACATTAAAATAAAGAAATCTTACAATCGAAACATATAATTAGAATAAAAACATAATTAAAACAACAATTAAACAATTAAAATAATATATAATCAAAACAACTAAAACCCTAACATATGTCGGCAAGGAATCTCATATATCTATTTATTGAAATAATAAGAATAGTCTTCCACTCATATTTCATATCCTGAAGATGAACCACCGTTACTGGTTCGAAACGTCGATGAAAAGAAACCTAATGCGATGAATCTGGAAGAAGATCTAAACAATTATGAAGATCGCAAAAACTTAAAAGATTAAATATGTTACTGGGTATTAGGTCTTTGTCTCTTGAAACCCTTTTCTTCCATCCCATGGTAATCTGTTCTCCTGCTACTGCAACAATATCTTCCTCTGATATTAGCTACAACAATCTATTTCTATGATACATTTTTTATATGTAAAAATGACCTACTCCCCTTATCAGTTCTTTGTTTCTTGAAACCCTCTGCTTCCCTTCCATGGTAACTTCTCCTCCTGCTGTTGCAACAATCTCTTCCTCTGATATCAAATACAGAGGACTTAGTGGCTTACTTTGAAATTCTATATTTTTACTACTAGTGTTCAGGGTTTAACAAAGCTTTGGTGCACCTAGTTTCGTAATAAAAACACATTTACAAGGTAGTGTTTTTTATATGCCAAGTTTGGTCCCTTGGATACTATATAAATGCGTTGAGTTTTTTTGGAGAGAATGACCTTACCTCTAGAGTAAAAAGAATACAAAAAGTTATGGGTGTTGAAGTTCTAAAGGCCTTAAAATCTATTCCTAAGATGAAGTAATATTTGGTTGCGAGATGCAAAATCCCATTAGTAATATTAAACTTGCAAGTCAAAAAGACAAAAAGACAAAGGGAAATGAACTAGTAGAATCACTAATGTCACTGTTAATTTCAATTTAGAAATGAAATAATTCTATGTATCCTAACTTCTCTCCCAAGGACTCAATGACAATGTGAACAAGTGTTTTGGGTATCAATAATGCTCACAAAATTCGTAATATGCATTATTTCACATGTGATGAATAAAGACAAATATATTGTAGATATTATGACTGCTGAATAATTTCCTATAGTGGTTATGGTGACTCCAAGCTCTCTCATAATCATTCTTTCCAAAAAAATCAAATAGAATTGCACGATGGGAGAGGGACCGTTGAACATAATAAGGCTAAATCCATTGGTCTACCTCTACATTACTATCTAAATTATGCTATCCAAAAGGATCAAACAAAACTACCTGAGGGGACAGGGAGGGTTAAACATAAAACCCAGTTGGTGTGCCTCTATGGGATTTGAAGAGAGAGCAGGGCCTCCTCATATGTGTGTTAACTCATGAGTCCTTGGTTGGAAAAAGTCATTCCAATTGTAAATTGTCGTAGACCTTTGAGAAAAAAACAAATATTTGATGGAAGTGTATGGTTAACCAAACTTGATAAGTGAGTCCAACTGTCAACTCTGACGGACATTTGGAAAAGGAAAATTCCAAAAAACAAACAAATATCTAGTGGGGGTGTTTGGTTAAGTAATTGCGTGCTCATTAGGTGTCCATGTTCAGACTATATTCACTCACATATTTTTTATTATTTTGGTTTTCTCCATTTATGATGATTTCACTTATAGCAGTTTTGGTGACCCCTAACACTCTCTGATTAATTCTACCCAAAGGTATCCTACAAAATTGCATGAGGGGAGATGGGTGTTGAATGTAAACCCCATTAGTTTGTCTCTGTGTTCTTTGAAGGGACCACTGGTTCATTGGTTGGCAAAAGGCAGTCCAACTTTTAACCCTCATAGACATCCAAAAATGTAAAAGGAAAAAAAATACAAAGAAATATGGGTTTGTGGCATTGGGCTATAACTCATATGTGCATTAAATGTCTCCTTAGTTTTGAAATAGTTAGGGCTTGTGCCTATTTTTGATGTGAGAGATTGTCCACAAAAAGAATGGCCACAAAACAAGATATTGTCCACTATTTCTTCTTTTTGAATATGAAACATTGAGCATTGAAAATTGTAGATATTTTATCTTTATGATAAGGTTTAGGTTTTTTTACTTTCTTTAAATTTCAAGATATAATTCACTTGAATTGAAATCAACAAAAATCTAAAGTTTACTAAGATATAGTTATCTATTAAGTTTGATATGCCCATATTAACTGGTTCTGTTGGGAATCAAACACAAGTAGGTAGTGGACAATCACAACCACTTATTACAGAGAATTTCTGGGTCACTAATAATGTACGATATCTCCACATGGTACTGAGCATGTACCTTGGTGGATTGAAGACCTGAGAATGTGTGTTGGAAACAAATCTGATTCAGGGAACTTGAGGGATGTCCCAACATAGGATGCTAAACAATATGTAGAGAAGGAGGGCTTGCTTTTTCTTGATACTTCTATTCTTGATGCCACCAATGTTGAGAATGCATTTCTCACTGACCTCTGTGAGGTCTACAAGATGGTGAGTAAAAAGGCCTTCACTACAAGCCAAGATGATGGGTCTAGGATTAGGTAAATTTTGTGAGGAAGAAAATTGCCTTTAACTCCATAGGATGATAATAAGGCTAATAGGGCAGGATGTTGTTATTCATAATGATATTCATTTCATAATTGGGCATATGGCCATTCAGATTCCAGAGGAGAGGCTAACATTGGTTGTATCTGAGGAATGAAATATAATTATAGATTTGTGATACATATGAGGAATACAAGATCAAGGATTTTACTAGATTTGTGCTAGACTTAATTGATCCATGGCCTATAATGTTCACTTTCTTGTAAAGGTAGGCCTTTTTTTTAAATTAATTGTTCCTTCACGGTAAAACTAATGAATACATCAAACCAAATCTATTTTTCCTATTAAATTCAAGTTGACAATTTAATACAAAAGTTGAAAGCAAAAATAACAAAAGCAATAATTCTTATAAATGAGCAGGAGTTGGGAGTTAATTTATGCAATTGCAATTTCTCTTTATTGTTTTGAGTAGTATGTACAAGTGATTTAATGCATATTTACATTTAAATTTCAGGAACTTGGGTGTAAGTTATGTCTCATTTATCTTGGTCCTCAACTTGTTTCAGTTTTTTCCATTGAGCACAATGCTATACTTAATGAAGATCCTCCCATCTAAATGGTAAAATTTTCATTTATATCTTTGTAAGCGTATTGTATGTATATCAAACTAGGTTGTTGAAAGAGCCCTAACGAAGAGTGTATGGAGCCATAGAGCTAGCCTTGAGAAAGAGTTAGGTGAGTGATATTTCCACATAAACCTAATTCTCTAGGTATACATCCATCTAACTAGGATTCATCTAGACTAAGGGTGATCAAACTGCTTAGATTACCTAATTTTGCCTAATCATTGTATTATGTTTCAATGAAGAAAAATTGACTAACATGTTCACGATCAACCATAATTTGACCATATTTAAGCATAATCAACCATGTTTAAACATGGTTATGCTCGAACATGGTCATCAAGTTTATCCATGGTCAACCTTATGATGTTGTAGCTTGATATTTCACACAAGGCAAGATTTTCCTTCCATATTTCCCCACTCCTCCTATCGATGATCCTTTCCACCTTTTGGTTCAATTGCTATTTTATGTCTCATGTAAAGCCTTTATTAATGTTGTTGGCATGTACTATTCTCTAGTAAAAACAATAATTCTTTTACTTATTAATTCCAAAATCTTAACCTTGTTAAAATATAAAAATAATACCATACATATGATACATTATTATATAAATTATGCTTAAGCCATAGTGAAAACATAAAAAAGGATTTTTAACCTATGAGACCTAGGAATATTGTCCTCGTGTATACTGATGTTTGGATTTATTGATTCACTTTGTCATAGACTGATGTTGTGTACTCAGAAATATCTTAGCATTAGATTTTATGGTTAATTACTCATGTCTGGATTTATTGATTCACTTATTTTGTTAAATTGTGGATGATTTTATTTTGTTGTACGAAGTAGAGATGAAGAAGAATATATGGAAATGAAACACGATTTCAACTTTTTTTTGGAAGCATAATCACTTAATGCAGAAGCGAAATTTCAAGAAATGAGATGCAAACCATATGCTCAATATTTATTTGATGTGGATGTGGAGTAAGCATGTCTGAGTTATGGAGATTCAATTGTTCTCGTTGGTCTAACCTAAACCAGTAGATAATCAACCTTAAAGATAGCTTGGAGCACAGGTATAGACACAGTTTGTCAATTCTGCCATTTCTATTTTTTCCAAAGGTTTTTCTCTGCCAAAATTAATATGACACGCCATATTTGAGCACAAGGTATGATACAAATTCATTGTTGCTTAGGGTTTGAAAGCCTCTTTAAGCCTGTTCGATATACCCATCTAAGGTTCTGATACATATTCATTGTCGCTTAGGGCTTAATAACCACGAGACAAATACTGAACCATATTCGATCTGGTTCTTTCTAGGGTTTCTCTAATGAGAATTTAGGACAGCAAGCCCAACGATTATACCCCTTACAAGGATAAGAAAGGGCTCTTAAGCCATGATGCAGTTCCCTCTTCGCCATTGCATCTTGTAGGGAGTTAACTCTTAGTCATAAACTGCGCACTCATAAATATCTTAGCATTAGATTTTATGGTTAATTTAATAAGACGAGCACATAATCCTTTATTGGTGGGTGTCAGGTGGCACCAGCCGGCCAAGTGCACATACCCCTAGAATATTTATCTCGAAGGATCCACTCAGTACAGATGGGCAAATCTCCTTCATTGATTTGGGAAGGGTTTCGATCAATGGTCATGATTTGTTGAGGTGGCATAAGGAAAACTATGGGTTCTCCCTCTAGTTCCTTCATTTGCATGAGAAGCAGGCCAAGAGCTCTATAGCTACTCACATAGGTTCAGTTCTACGTCTTTACTGGCACAAGATTCCATACTCAAGATCTTGGAAAGAAATACTATTTTGTGGGTCGACTTCTATTGTTTTTCCATATACCCATGTGCTAGACTAAACGAACCTATGGTCGTTCAACTTTCAGCTGGATTCCCCAGGATTTTTAGGTATTTGTTTGCTCATAATGTTTGGGTTAAATTCTTGTTTTAAAGTTGATTTTAACAAGAGCCCATCTTGCTTATCTGATTTTTATTGTAACAGATGCAAAGCATTAGCAAGGTTTGTAGCCTCCATCAACCTCGGGTAATTACTATTGAATATCTACTAGCTTTATTATATTTTTTTTACCAGTAAGCTCTCCAGACTACCATTCCTTAATCCTTGCTTCATTTGTAGGTATGGATATTTTTCCTAGGTAAACTCTCAAGTGTCGAAATTTTCTGCTATTGGTTTTCTTTCCTCTTTTCTCCAATGGTGACGTGCGTTCAACTCGAACCCTTAACTAATACTTTATTTCTTTTACAAGTGTTATATCTTATACTATATTTGGATCATTTGTTAAGTTATATTTGATGCCTTATCAATGTCAGATAACTGTCGAGCTTAGCACCCATACTTTGCGAAGTTTTCAACCCACTTTGGGGTTTTTTACTGTATCAAGAGGGTTTATTTCTATGGGCTTTTGTTGTTAATTGTTATTCTGGAATTCTTTCGGCCACTCTTGGATTTTTTCTTGAATTAACCTTTGATCGTTCTTACCTTATAATTCTAAGTTATGGTCATCAGAATAGAAATTTCTTGATTACTGTGTTGTACACAGTTCCCGAATTTACCTTGGTATTTCGAGAGTTTCTAGTTGGCCTGACTCATGGTTTTAAACTCTTATTTCTAATGTTATATAGAAGAAATCTCTAATTTGCTTGATTTGCGTAGGATTTGTGCAATGTTCTTATTTACTAGCCTGTTTTCGGGACTATGCCTAGGTATGGATGATATTTTGTGGTTGTCACAGGATTAACCTGAACACTACTATAGATTCCAGTTCTGAGTATTCTCATACAATAACGATACAGTATAGTAAATGTATCATGTATTCAATATTCTTAGACTTACATGTTATGCTTTACTAGTCATAGAGTACCCATAATTAGGGAGACTACAATATCTCTAATATCAGCATATAGGATAAAAGAACCAATTATTACAAGATGTGTTTCAAGAATATTTACCATGCTTGATTCCTATAGATTTACTACAAGGGAATAAGTGCCATATCTTGGTAGTGTTTACACTAATATAGAGATCCTACAAAGCTTGAACAAATCATGTTATCTTGTTAATGGACTATCTCAAAAAGACAATGTAAAATAATGCCCCACTGTAAAATAATGCTCCATTAATTATTGTTACTAGTCGTATTTTCATCTATTGAAACCAATAATTGTCACTTCCATTGGTGATTCCATCGATCACCTATTTCTCAAGATGGATTTGAGGTTGATTGTCAGTCGCTCTAAATATAGTTGGGGATATTTTATATCACCTCCCCTCCGCACCATATAGAGGGATGTGTACCTTCAACAACAAGGATGGAACCATAGGCTCCTTGGCTAGGGGAGCATTTATTCTAGTACCTATTAGCACTAAACCCCATGTTGACAAAGTTGAAATCACACGCTAAATTCCATGCTCGTTAAGTCTCAATTACCAGCTACTAGTAGAAGGTCACGTGAATTCAAGATGAATTACCAAATAAAGTCATGTTCATTGTGGAGAAATTACCAATACATAGAGCATGTGAATGCAATAGAAATCCCAAAGTAAAATGACAATTTATATACGTATAATTAACCAGTATAAAGCAAGCATTATTAGTTCAATATTCCATACATAGGCTGGATTCATTACGTAGAATTTTCTTGACCACAGGCCGTGTTCAGACATTTAGATTGACCAGTCAAAGTCTAGCTTCATAAGATAAATATGAAAGGAGAAAAGTTCATGCATGATAAATTCTAATACGTAGGTGATTTTATTGAAGTTAAGGTTCATAGTCATGGTTCTAAGTGTCGTACCCTAATACCTTGCTAAAGCAATAAGAGGTTAGGGCATCCATCAGTAAGTTGGTTGGATAAGTGAGGTATGGAATAGAGGCTAGTAAGGAGAACATGGTTGGTGGAGTAGGTAAAGATCAGTCCTGGAAGGGTCAAGACTAGGCATGTACATTTATGTTAATTGGGATATCACAAGAATTGAGGAAGCTTCAAAATAAGGAGTACTAAGAAAAATTGCAGGGGATGAAGAACGAGACGTGAGAGA
Source organism: Pinus taeda (assembly GCA_000404065.3). Classification (NCBI taxonomy): domain Eukaryota; kingdom Viridiplantae; phylum Streptophyta; class Pinopsida; order Pinales; family Pinaceae; genus Pinus; species Pinus taeda. The sequence continues at coordinate 138,850 of APFE030204273.1, forward strand.
AGTACTCTAGGTAGAGGATGTTGATTTGGGTAGCATTGAATGTGCTCTAGCCATGAAAATTGGTGGAGAGGCTAAAGTACATGATATCTCCAATACCCAAAAATGGTTTGGGAAGATTCTAAACAGATTGGGAGATGTTAAAATAATTAATATTTTTAATGGAGTCCCTAAGTCTAAACTTTGGGAAAATAAAATATTAATGTGAATTAATATAAAACTATGTTAGAAGGGTCCACAAGTCATGGATCAAGACAATGTTAATCTTATTCATTGATTAGGGACTTAATCTTGACCATTGAATTGTTAACAAGAAAAGTATAAGAGGAGGCTTGACGATCACTTGGAGAATACACCGAGTTGATCAAGATTTCAATTTTCTATGGTAGGGTTTGTTGAGGGAGTCAAAAGAATGATCAAAGTTTCAACTGAGTGGTAGTGAATACAAAAGCGGAGAGGCAGAGATAGTACTAGAAGGATCAGCACAGAAGCTGGGAGACAGGGATGCAGAGCCAACTAGACACTCACACAGAGCCAACAAGGACTCACGCAGAGGTAGCTAGGAGCTACGTAGTGCCTCGGAGCGCTAGCGTGGGTGATGCAGAGGCTCTAAGAGTTGATGTAGTGCCTTGAGAGGCTGACAGAGGGCAGGCTAGGGTGATGCTGGGCAAACATTGGGCCTGGAAGTGTTGACGTAGTCCCTAGAGGCCGACGTTGGGGTTTTGATGTGTTACATTGGAGTTGGGAGCTGTCGGAGTGCTTATTTGGGGTTTCAGTGGAAATATCTACCTCCGAGTAGAGAGGTACTGCTGCGGATATTATTCTCTGTTGGGTGAGCTAGTTTTGGCACCTAGATTGTATTCATAAACTACATAATAATAAAACCCTCAGATAGCTGCACCGATTTTCCCGAATTGGGTTTTTCCAGGGATATTGGTCCGAAAACAATGGTGTCACTTGTGTGCTTGTTTTGTTTCCTTCGCTTGATGATCTATAATGTTTTGAGTATGTACTTTTATTTATTTTCAATATTTACATCGTAAATAACTTGTTAACTAATAAGAACAGGTAGGCAGAAATAAATCAGAAAAGTACATGAAGGGTTTCTAATAGTTAGACTCAGAAATTCCAACAGAGGAAAGATATTGGTTAAAATTCTCTTTTGGTTCCACTTATGATTCCTCTTTTTTAATTTTTTTCAAGTCTATCTTCTCTATCTCATCTTCACTCTCCCTTCCCTATCATTAGAATGCTTCTCCATTTTTTCTTTATCCACCAACACCAATAATAGACTTGTTGTTAAGAAGTAGCATTAGATGACTTAGGATGAGTGCTAGAGCTGATATGTTTATCTTGGGCTTCTCCTATGTGTCAAATGTTCCAGTTGGAATTGGAGATTTTGTTGTTGAAAAGCACGGTAACTGAAAGCATGATTCCTTCAAAGTACATGCTATGAAGGTGTCTGACCATATTGAGCTTGTGCAATTGAGGGGATACTAGATCAGACTGTACTCACATTTCTTTGAAGGGATTCTTAATTGGGGAAGAGATGGATGAATTAAGGGAAAGATATATTGTTGGTTCATATTTAGTAGAAGATCAATCGTAATGCTGTAATGAGGATGGTTTACCAATAGAGACTAGTATGAAGTAAGCAAGCACTCATGCTTAAATTATAATTGGGTTTTCTAGAGATTTCTTAGCTTCCTGTTACATCATCATGAATTATTATTGTTCTATATTTTAATGTAAATATAATTCTTTGGTATTCTTTCCCACCAATTTGTAGAGAACAAGAGATTTCTTTAGAGACACTGGAATTTCTACCACCAAAATGTAGATGTGGCAAGGAGGGACCTGAATTCCTTGTGTATCCCTATATACAGAGGGCATATTGAAACATCAAAAGGGTTTGGTCCTTTCAAAAGGAGACCAAAGAACATATTGCACTGGTAAATTCTGAATTTCTTTCTCCTGCTATTTCATTTGCTTTGAACAATATCATGTTTTACATGTTTGCTTACTGAATTTTTCTATTTAGGATTTTTTGGAGTAAAACAACCAAGAGATGGAGTAACCAAAGAAAATTGCATTTGTGGAATACCAGATGCTAAGAAAGAAATTGTTGCTTCTTTCTTGCCCAATACTAAAATGATATCAAAAGATTCTCAATGGAAGCAGCTTTATAAGGTGGGGAGTACACAAGTTTTAGACATGGCACTAGAAGATGAATTAGAAGGAGAAACTCTATTCTTGTAAAACAACCTACTTGAAAAACAAGGGAAAATCACTCTCTTTCTCATTGGACCCTTCACATCCATTCTTTTCTAGATCAATGAATATCTTGATTTAACATCCCTTTTCATGTCTATTTTGATATTAATATTTCCATGAATATCTTTACAGAGAATGTAATTCTCAAGGTGATAATGAATTTTTCAAAAGAGTAGCACGCACTATGGAAGCAAAGATGTGATGCATTACTAGTGAACGATTACCTCAATCAGGAAAGATAAGATAAGAAGCAAGGCAGGAAAGATAGGAGGCATAAGAAGCCACAGGTTATCTTGGCTACAACCATGATAGTAGCTATAGATTCTCCTAGGATTAGTTCATCCAGGAAGGATGGAATTGGAGATGCAATTCAAGAGAATAGTCTGTGTCAAGTTAGCCTTCCTAGCAAGCGTTCACACTTGGATGATTGGAATAATGTGAAACTTGATATTTATGGCATATTTTTGACATCACAACCAATGAAAGTATCCCTGCGCAAACATTTGAAACATAACATTACTGCTCAATGCCCAAGCTATTCTTCTCAGATAATGTTGTGGGCTAAAGAGACAATGTCCTCACCCCTTGTTGTAGAAGTTCCATTGGAAAGGCATTTTGATTGTTACTAGGTGCCATCTATCTCACCAAGCGAAGAATCTATTTTGTGAAATATTTGTAGATTTCCATAATCTACTCGATGTAACACGATTTGTGTTTGCAATTACTACTGGGTAATCTAGCTATTCCTTCCTCTATTTTATATTTATCTCTCTTTTTACTACAGTATTGTTATAGTGGATTATAGTGGGTATCTTAAAATTTTCATGTCAACATTATATTGCAAGTAGTAGTTCACCAAGATTACTATGGTATTTTAAGAAATTCTTTTGGAGGATGGTATTGTCAGCCATGCAAAGCTTTAAACTAGGAATACCAACTCCAAGGCATAAGCCATCCAAATGTAGCTAGCCATGGTATACCTGATTGTGGTATGAAGTGTGCTCTATGTGGCGGTTTGAGTGGTGGTTTTAAAAGGACTACTGATAGACAGTGGGTTCATGTATTTTGCACTGAGGTAAAAAGCTCTGATTTAATGGTGTTCACTTCAAAATAATACAAGAAGTTAATTGTGCAAAATAATATTGTTGATTTTAGCTTGTGTGTTAATGATTTGGTGAGGTGCAATATATTTTCTCCCTTATGGTATCTTCATTTCCTTTGTGAACCTGCAGTGGCTGTTGGAGAATACGTTCAAGAGCCGTCAAATGGAGCTTGTTAAAAGGTTAGTATGTTTAAATTGAGATGTTTCTTTACTACCAGTAATGCATATAAGTTTGAGGATGTTGTACTATTTTGTTTTACTTGTTCTGTGCAAGACTATTGCATCTAGATTCTTTCTAGTGAGATGTTATTAGAGACCTCCATTAGCATCCCAATGAATGGTTTGGTCAGTAACATATTGATGAAGGTGGATCTATGCAATGTTAAAATTAATGATTGGTATGTTATGAAATTATAGAAATACTTTTTAGAGAACGATATATGTTTCCATGAAGTATTTGTCATCGACAAGGTGCCCGTTTGAAGGTTAGGATTTAGTGTATATGAAAGTTTGAAACTTATAATAGTACTTGTTGGGTTAGTATATTGTTCTATCATGGCAATTCTCATCGAATCTATATTTTGTTTCTGCACTAACTGACATAAATATTTTTTTGTTTCGCAGTGTAATTTTGGCATTGGCAAAGTAGTTTTCATACCTTATGTGCAAGATACTTTGGGTTTTATTTGACAGTGAGTACTCGTGGTGGAAGGGTTCAACTTAAAGAATATTGTGTAAAACATACCACAAAAGTAAAGGTAAAGGTACATGTAACATCATATATATTCCAATGAATTTCCATAGTGTTAATTCGATATAATAATTTTCTTTCTTAACCTGTCTCTATTTAATGAAAGTTTCCGGTTGAAGGACAACGATGCATAGGAACTAAGGAGTGGAAGAAAATAAAACAAATGCAGGTGAGAATATGTAGCAACCTTTTGCAAACTTTTTTTCATTCCAAAATGGTTCTATAAATCCCAAGGAATTTTCCTACATACAATCTTGGAGGCTTTATGTAGTCACATGTTAACTCCTACATTTAAAGACTACAATCTAGAATTCTGATTTTCAAATGGATTCATTTATTACCTTCTTGCTTATCCTCATCATCATTCATTTTTAGATGGATTAATTCATGAGCTTCTTAGTTATCCTTGTCATTTCTTGCATTGTGCTGATGCGTAGACCCACTCTCATGGTTCCCTCATTCCACACCATCAATACAAGTTACTTGCATTCTAAGCTCCCTCCACATTGGCATATTGTGTGTGGTTTCTATTTTGTCAATCTTTTGATGATTTTGAACATTATAGGCTATTGTCTGTTACTAGAGCTAATTCACTACTCCATCACATCATCACACATTTGATATTTTTCCATCTATTGTTCTCGAGTCTCAACATCACAACACACACACCTGAAGTTTGCTTCAGCTAGATTATCCACAATACAATCTGAGGTCATTGTGACCATACCTTATAGCCATGTAGCAAACAACATGCAACATTAGAAATATAGTGAAATTGAATGGGTCTGAATATTTAATAACTAAAATTTTGTTTGAACCAAATGCTTTGGTATGGCAGACCTTGTTGTCTTCCTATAGAATCCATGGAAATGTTGATTTACAGAAACAAATAATAAAGCATATTCTCAAGTTGGAACCACAAGATGCTCCAAAATATGTGCTTTTGTACAATATATATGTTGCAGCTGGAAAGTGGGATTGTGTCGCAAATGTGAGGAAAAAGATGAAAGAGAAGGGATTGAAAAAAGCAACCAAGAGTCCGTTGGATTGAGGTCAAAGGCAGGGTGCATCGTTCCACTGTTAAAGACAAAAGGCATCCCAATACAAACTTTGTTTGGCACGATGTAGAGGATGAGTAGAAATAACAATTTTTATCGTAACATAGTGAGAATTGGTGATTGCATTTGGGATTGTTAGTATTCCTAGGATAATTCCTATTCGATAATCTTTGCATTTGTGGTGATTGTCATACTGCTTCCAAACTCATTTTTAAAATTGCAGGGTGAGAAGTTATTGTGCAGGATGATAGTTGGTATCATCATTTCAAGGATGGAATGTGTTCTTGTGGGGATTTTTGGCAATAATAATACAAGAGACAATTATATGTATGTGATTCCCTCTTACAAGGAAAACTGTTTGATTCCTAATCTCTGGCCTCTTGCATCGACAAGTATACTCCAAGAATTAGTAGATGATCAACACTAAATAAACAAAAAGTTGATCCTTAAACTTGTTAGATTTAGGATCAAATCCCAACTAGTCTTTCTAAGAAGACATGGGTAATGTAAAATCGTATTTGCTTGGTAGTGCCAGCCTTGGTGTTGGCAAGCACTATTGTGATTTAGTTTCATGCCCCATTGTTCTCTTTTATTTCTAGTATCTTGTTACCTTGAGCTGGAGGACACAATTACCATTACAGAAGATAGTTTTTCCTAACTTTTGTTTCTTTTCTTCTCTTTGTTGAACATAAAAGCAAAGAGCAACAAGATTTTTTGTATCTAGATACAATCTTAGGAAGGTATTTAGCTTTTGCAAGATTGGTTACCTTCTTGAAGAAAGATCACAAAATGGTGCTAAATGTTAGTGGGATGCAGGGAATGGATTGAGTTTTAGGTGAAATATTTCACACCCTTGTAAGATCACTAGGCTAGTTCAAGAATTTGTCCACCAAAAGAAGCTCCTAAAAGCTGGCCACTCTTACTATGTACAAAACATGCATTGATATATATACCATTTCAGTCATTGGAATGAGTGATGAATGCCAATCTAAAGGTAAATCACAATCTCCACCTCATTATTTGAATATTAGATATTCTTTGGAGAAAATATCGAAGTATCATTACCTCTAATAAAGGTCTTGGATAATTGACATTCAGCCTCAGAAACTTCACTTGTAAAATATTTTCATTATTTCCCTTACGTAATTTTATCCATATGATATCAAATTTCAAGATATGTATTGTAATATACACGAATTTCCAATTGGCAGATGGCTCAAATTTAACACATTCATTGATTCAACAGTTTATGGAAGGTACTAATTTTTATTGGGACATTTTTACAAAAGGAGGGAGAGTAGTTGTTAGAAAGGAAAAATCAGGGTTTCGTTTGGCCAATATGAATCCCCTACATGGCTAAATCATAAATGAAATCTTATCAATCTTGGGGAGACTATTTCTTATTTGGGTAGGTCATTTGGTAAATAGTGTTTCAGTTGTAGCTTTTCAGCGATTTGTTGTTGGGGATCGATAATAGCCATGTTTTAAAAAATAAAAATTCAAGCTTGGAGTAATATTGACCTACTACCTTCCAAGAAGATTGCAATTGTTGATAATTTTCTAGTTGCGGGTCACATTGGTTTCTATGTCTTTTCCTATTTTTCTTTTCAAGTAGCCTATAAAATGCTAGAATAGGTACTCTAAAAATTTTATTGGGCAAGCAAGGTGGGGTAAAATGGATTGATATGGTGTATTTGAGTTTTTTGTAATTGCACTTTCCATATATTTCACTTGATTATTGGCTTCCACATTCCCACTTCTATCAGTGTTCCTTTACACCACTCAGCGCTATTGCTAGTTTTAATATCAATGCCCATATATGCAATTTCACATTCCCACTTTTATCAGTGTTCCTTTACACTTCTCGATGCAATATCTAGTTTTAAAATCAATGCCTATATATGCAATTTCAAGGAATACCATAACTCTCACATAATTCTTTAAAGAGTTCTAGCTCAATGGTAGAGCACCTACTTTATAAGCAGAAGGTTGTGGTTCGATTCCATTGTGTCCTAATATGAATTAATCAATGATACTGTAGTTTATTTTTAGTTAAATACTTTTAATATTGGTTTATTTCAATGGTGAGATATTTTTCTAGATTCATTATTTTATATTGTCTCTAAAGAGACAAAAATGATGATGTATTATCTTTGAATATAATTTTTTATTGTCTCTAGAGAGACAATAGTTAAGATCAAAGACATTGTCTTTTAAAGACAATATATCTTTAATTCCAACTATTGTCTCTACAGAGACAAAAATGCTTGTGTTATATATTGTCCTTATAGAGACAATATTTTAAAACAATTTAATTTGAGGCACCACCTTAAAAACAATATTTAAGACAATAGACAAGTTTTCTTTTGTCTCAAACTAAGACAATTTACCCGAATATTATCTTAAATATTGCCTTAAAACCCTCTTTGTATTGTAGTGATTCAACCATATAAATAAAATTCCACTATAAACTCTAATATCATTAACCTTGAACCCTGGTATGATTACCATTGAATGAAACTATTTATAAACTATATGAAATACATGAAACTATTGAGAAAAAAATGATTAAGCATTTTAAATATATAATAGCAGATTCAGCTTGAAACTTTTTGAAGTATTGATCATGATTTCTGTGGCCATTTCACACATAATCACCCACTGGAATGATTTCTCTGAGGTTGACTTTTTCTCCCCGAGGACTCTGTAGCTGTAGCTGACTCTTTATTCTAGAGTGTTTTCATTATAGCTATCACATCTGGTTCTCTCCAACCATTTCACCTTCCACGATTCCTATTGTGAACACTTTGCTATAAGAATAAAATTATTATACCAAAGAAATCTGCAATACTTAGCTATAAGAATAAGATTATTATACCAAAGAAATCTGCAATACACACTTAGATAACAATACAACAATTAAAAAAATCTATTTAACTAAAATTAATTTCAATTAATAAAATAATTGTTAATTTTATCATTTAAAATGAATGAATCAATAGTAATAATCAACCAACTATATCAATTATACCACCTTTAAATGAAAAAGCTCTGGATTTAAATACTTATTTAGAATAGATGAATATGAATGAAATTGACATTAAGTTATATATGAATGATGAACAAAATATTGGTGAGTTATTTAAAAAAGGAAAATAGGTGGGTTATCTTGTTTTGAGCTTTGTCGTGCACGTGAGGCAACATGAATTTAGTGAAAATTTTATATATAAGGGTAAAGTTTATATAAATATTTGAAAAAAAACACTAAATATGA
>APFE030204277.1:0-15211 GCA_000404065.3 Pinus taeda
ACAAAGATAACTAGTATTTAATCTTGTCATGTGACTTGGGCGGTTTTGTAAGTATATAAACAACTTTAGTGTCTAGTATCAAACACATGTATATGACCTTTTCCAACACCTCATAAATTCCACTATCGTTAGGGATATCAACATATAGATATATCTGCACATCTTCGCCTTCTCTTTCTGTCACATACCATACATTTTTTGGAAGCTTTACTTCTTTTGATTTCTTCCAGTGTGAAATCGTCTTCTTATCATTTGAGGAACTTGATAGATTTGTATTTATCAGCTCGGGTTTGGTTTATTCAAAAGTGCTTTTTGAGGATCCACTTTTAATTGTAGTAATCTCTGGTCCAGAAAAATTCACAAAAATCTTCTTTGATGCCATTTTCCTACAAAAAAATACACATAAATATAAATTACATAAATTAATAGCTTAAATTAACAAATAAAACGATAAATGATAAATAATCTTGTAAAACATAAGCTTAAAAAAAAAAAATGCAGGCCCCTCTCGCCCCACCCTTTGGAGGCTCAATTCTAAGAATCCCCTCAGAGGGGGCTGCACACAACCCCTCTCGCCCCACCTCGATGGCCCCACGTAGCTCCTCCCGCCCTACCCTGACGTCCCATGAGAATCGGCCTGCCACCCCTGGTGGGCCATTGGGCCGTGGGGGTGGGGCAGAGGAGCTGGATGTCCAGCCCCTATGCCCCACCCTCGCGGCCCAACCTCCCGCTAGGGGTAGCGGGCCGATTCTCAGAATCGGTCCACCACCCTGGCATGCCATTGGGCGGCGCAGGTGGGGCGGAGGGGCTAGAGCCCAACCCCTCTGCCCCACCCCTGCGGGCGGGGTCGTTGGGCTACGGGGGGGGGTGGATGGGGCAGTGTGTACCCTCTTGCCACCCCGATGATCCATGAGCCCGTTCGTCGCTAGGGTGGAACAGGAGGATTCACCTTCATTAATATACATAGCATATCAATGTATATTTAAATATTTGACATTAAGAATGAATATATGTATATATATATATGTAAATCTAACTAATTTATACATTTATATTGGTAGGCCAAGCAAAAAAAAACTGTAATCATTTGTTTATAGAATTCATATACTTCTATCATTTTGATTTATGGATACAACCAATGAACAATTCGATAAAGAAAATGATATAATCCACCAATCAGTTACAATTACAATGTTTATTCAACCTGTAAAGATAGAAGGAAATTATACAAATTTAAATGTCAGGGACCCACCCACAAACACTCAAATCTTTCAAATGTCTAGATTGATAACACGCCGAGGACACTAGTCATTGGAGAGGTGTATTAGTCTAGTTAAGAAAAGACAAATTAGGAAAAATACTTGATCAACAAAGAAATGTGATAACAAACATTCTACTATTTAAGAATTTCAATCATTAAACAAAAGAAATTACTATCTTCTAAGTCTCAGAAATCCAATTACAGAAACATAAAAAGATATAAACAAGACTATGGAACATGAAATAAACACCAGCAATAAACTAAATTCAACCAAGTCGATTCATAGTATAAAATAAGTATTCCACAGTCACACAATTAAACAACATTCCTTTGTTCCGAGTTTCTCCCTCTCAGATCCTCTCTCTTTTATTAAAAAAAAGGAATTATATATAACTATTATTCCATCTACCATGTCCATAACAAACTATGAATATCAAAACCATTTTTTTACAAAAATAAACAGAATTGTTTATTTAGGCTTCTTGGCCATCTCAACAATTAATAGAGAATTAAAAAATAACTAACATAAAATCCTTCACCAACATCCTCAGGAGTTGGAGGTATTTCATAGGTACTTGCTCAATAAAATATGAGAGTAGGAACCCAACCAATGTAATTACCTGTGAAAAATTAAGAAAAATGGATTATTTATGATATAAAAAAGGAAAAAAGGGTTGTTATAGAATCTGAGATTCTATAACGCCCTTTTCCTTTTAGAAAATAAAACCAAAATATAAGCATACCCTATCTCTTCCAACGTCTAAGAGATATTAACAATAAAACCTTTATTTAACATCATCAAACAATAAAACCTTTATTTAACATCATCAAGATTTGGAGAGGCTGTGACCTTAAACTTTAAAGAATTGACCATGACATGAGTACCATACACCTGTGACTTATTGACCGAACTAGTAGAATTTTCTTGCACAAGTGTTTCATTAACCCTACAGGAAGCTTAAAGTTCATTTTCCTTGACGAGTTAACCAATTCGAAAATTAAGTCATGGAACATGAAACATAAATTGTTGGTTCTAGAAAATATCTAATAGGGCCTCTGAAGCAATTTTATTAGAATCATTATCTACTTCTAGTGTGGCTTTCACATCATCAAGGACATTGTAATTCCTTGGAGGCTATGGCCTAGTATTTTCATACTCTGGCTCTGTATTGGTCTCAATATTGACATAGTTATTATCAGAAGAAACCGTTCGTCTATTTTGTTGTAGCCTAGAAATATTTCTTGCTACCAATTTGCCTTTAATATGAGAGTAAAAATTTGGATTTTTCTATCTCTGTGTGTGTTAACATGCAGGTTCTAGGGAGGAAAATTTAGAATAGGGTTTAACTTCAGAAAGGTCAGAATTACCCACATTACTGAGGTTTTGTTTAACCCCATCTTGGATGACAAGACTATTATGAGTAGCTTCTCGGTGAATACAATCAATTTTGAGCTTCAAAGCCCTATCTTCTTCTGAGAGACAATGATTAGCCCCTTGAAAATATTATTGGTGACCAAATTGCATGGAATCATGCAATGGCGAGGATGCATAATTTTCAAGAACAAAATTAGGCTCCGAGGACACCTGAGAATCAATCTCCCCAGAAGGCAGGGTTTTATCGAAATGGTTTCAGTTTAGAAAAGAGTCCCAATTATCCACAAGCTTAGCTAGTTGATGTTTAACTAGAATAGAAATAAAACTATGGTGAACTAGAGAATTCTTAGCATTTTGGCATTTCTTTTGATAAATGGAGGACATTTTAGCTAGAATCCTATGTAGAAAAAAGGTCAAATTCAACTTATAACATAAAAATACCATCAACAACCTTATGTGATAAAGGAAGGCTAGATTGTAATGTCCCTCATAGGTTATATAACAATGCAAAAACAAAGCCATGTTTTTCCATTATCGGTTTATTTGGGCTTGACCCAGGTTTCGATTTTACTGCGCACCAATGAAAACCTCAATCACTATCCATTTCGACAACAACCTACAAAGCATATCACAGTCTCACCCAAAGTGACTATGGGAGGATGCAAAACTAGGTTTCTACAGGCTTGAGGGATAATGGGCTGTGGAATTCTTACTCTACTTTCACTTAAAACTTTATGGTTTACTTCTTGGTGTTGGATTGTCTACTTAACCATGCCATTAAAAACCATAAAAAATATTGCGTGGAAGTAAAATATAACCAAAATACCGAACAGAAAGAAAAAGACACACAATAATCATACACAAGTTATGTCCATCAAAACTGTACTTATTATATTAATTCTTTGAAACAACATAAAATTCCTTGACCTGCGCACCCAAATGCAGGTGTCTGGGCACTTAGTTGCAGACTTTAGGTCTCCACGCATTCAACTACGGAGCCTTTTATTCAAGACCCAAATACAGATTACAAAGATTTTTACTTATGCTAGTATCATTTTATTATTACTTTGGCTTACATCTTTTGTCCTATATATACTAATTACATCAACGGGTACATCAAAATACCATGGTCCTCCTGAAAACAAACAAATATTGCCCAAATTTGTTACGAAAAGAAGGGACTTCAACCTGCCTTAAGGCCCCTAAAACATTGCGATGTACATAGATCCATGGTACCGCGCACTCCTCTCCCTAAAATGTGGAGTTTTAACCAAAAATTGGGCTAAGTTGGGCTATGCCCAATAGCCCCCCAACACTCACATGTGACACATACCAAGTCACTCAATTACTTTGCCTCGAATCTTTGCTGCGATGTTGTTGTAGGCGACTTTGTACTAAAGTAATATCTCTGCTGCCTACTTCTCTTCTCTGCGCACTTATTCCAGTAGTGCCTCTGTCACTAGTCCTATAGTTTTATGCAATGATTCTCCTTCCTTTTTTCGAAGCTCCTGGAGCTTCCCATCCACTTCCTGCAATAGTTGGAAAGCCTCATCTTGCCATGGTAGAGTTCTCTCCATCAAAATTTTCTCTTTCCTTATGAGTTCTTCTATCTGTTTCTGAAGTGCCTTGCCTTCATTGATTCTGGCGAGCTTCCGCGAGACTAGAAAGGTCTTCACAATTTCCTAAATCTCCTCTAGCTACTTCTGATTCACTGGATGTCATCTTATATCTTTTGTATGTTTGGATCTTCCTGCAACGAAGTCCAAATCTACACGATCTCGTCCAATAATTTTCCACACTCTGCCACTCTCTTGGAGATGCATGTTACTACATTATTTAGGTTGATCTCCTTCTGTTCATGCACTTCTGGTGGCGTGGATAGCTAGAGATTCATTTTCAACTCACTGATATTTATTTCATATTCGAATTGCACATCCGTGATCTTCTTCTTTGATTCCTTGATTGCAAGGCCAAGCTTCACTACCTTATCTTCTACTTATTCCTCCTTGTAGACATCCATGTCTAGAACTTCCCTGCAAGTGGCTTCGACCACCTCTTTCAATCTCTGCTGCTGTAGCTTTGCCTGATCTGTATCCTTGATGGTTTGGTTGAGCTGTTTATTCAGCGCAATGTGCTCTTGTTCTACGTGAATATTTAACTATGAGGTGTGATGTTTGCTCTCCTTTAGCTCATTTATGATGCGTTGGTGTAAGTCATGTAATACCGGAATGAGCAGCGCTGCAATTTTCATATTGAGATGATCCCAACCTTTTTCCTGCTGCTTTACTTCAGCAGAGTCGAACTACAAAGCTCCAATAGGTATCTACATTATCCTCATCCCAAATGTTGTCTCTATTAGTCTTTTTGGTTGGAGTCCTTGGCCTATCTACGCTAGTTGTCTGGATGTTTGCGCAAATATTTTCAATTCTTAAATACTCTACTTGACACCTGTTAGAAGTGTGTCGTAGAGATCCTCTATTTTTTTTCATGACTCCACAGTGACTTCTTGAATTTTCTCCCCAATTTCATCTAGGTCCCCATCAGTAAGGACCAGTGCCATTGCGCCGTTGGATTTATCTATTTTCTTCTTCTTTATGCTCCTTGGTGAAGTTCCGCTATGCATCTTCCTCTTTCCTTTTTCTATCTTTCTCTACTCCCTATTCTTCTCTTTGTCATGCTCCTTCTCATGTTCTTGCTCATGTTCATCCTTGTCTCTATCCTTTTCATTTGGTTCCCCATGTTGAAGAGTTTCCTCCTTTTTTTCATTATCTCCTGCATCTTTCTCCATCATAGTCATAAATTCTATGGGCCACTATTGTATTACTGTCACAAGATCATCTTCGATGACTAAGTATGGTAGAGGATGCCATATCTTCATTGTATCCTTTCAAGCTTGTATATAGATCCTATGAAAGTCTACTTTGAACTTTGCGATAGACTTATATTGCTGGTACAAGCTTGGTGGCAGTGTAGGGTGATGATTTACCAACATATGTAAATCCATGTGATACCAGACAAAAAATATTCTATTATCCTGTGCCCACGATGTCTCCTTGGTATACCAGAGCGTGGCATACCGTGTGGCTTCACACATGTCTGCTTCTATTGGAGGAAATTGCGAATCCTCTGGCTCCTTCGGTGCCAACAATGTTAAGATAAAAATCAGCCATTGCGTAATGAAAGGTCTTACCTTCTTCCTGAGCTTCTCAACAATCTTCCAAGAATTCTCTACATAGATGTTTGATTTGATTGTACTAGACCCCGTTGTTGCACTACATAGCTAGGGAAACAACTGCTACGAGGACTTCATTGGATCAACAGTTTCGCATAATATTCCCAGCTAATATATGCATGACAAAGTGTACTCCTTTGACACTAATTGAATTTACGTCGTAGCCTCACATTTTCGTGACCAAGCCAAACTTCTCCTTCATATTATGCAATATCACTTTGTCTTGATCCTTACCCACAAACTCTTTGGTGGGGTCCCTTCCTTGGTATGACAACCTGGTAATCTTCCATATTAGCAAATTGTCAATGGGGATCCTCTTTCCCATCTAGAGGCATCCGTCGTGCACCAAAACAAGCAATTATATTACACAGGCCATGTTAGATGTACTTTTGCCGAAGTCCGGCACGTTTAGCATGATCAGTAAGCTTGATTACTCCAACCCTTTCACCCAATGATGTGGTTCTAATATTTTCACTCTGTTATCTGGGTAATGGACCTGCTTTAGGTACTTGCTTGGTGTAAACTGTGGGTATTTGTTACAATCGTAGTATTCGAACTTCAACTGTGTTATTTTTATAAGAAATTATCCTTCAAATGGTATTTTCTCTGGTAGAAATGGTGTAAATGTGCCATATTTCACATCCTTGGAGTCTTTGACTCGTTTGTCATTGGGTTTTCTGGGTGGTAAATATGGCGGCAGTGGGGACAAAATTTTTGCACTCTCTATCTCCATATGCTATTTTTTTTCTTCTTCTTTCCTGTCTCTTATGAGTTGGTCTTTTGGTTGTGGTTCAACAAGCTTCTTAGGCTTCTTATATTGCTTCTTCTTTATTCTCTTCTCCTGAGTCAATTTCTTCCTTGGCAATTTTCGCTACGTGAGGGGTGATGCTGCGGGTGTACCAGATGGTGCTTAGCTTCCATAATTCCCTATATACCTCTCTATTTGAATATGCATATGAGATCTTTAGTGTTCATGTAGTAGCGCAACCTTTACAATTTCTCAATACTTAGCGATTTCTGAGCTCTCAGATAGCAAAGTGCCAGAATCTTGGCAATATGTGGCCTTTTATAACGCTCTTTATATTTTAACCCCATCATTATCTTATATATTGCTCGGATTTTATTTATTAACTGCATATCTATCCCTAGATCCTTGCCAAAGTGTCTCCATAAATGCAATTTTCTGCTTCTCTAGTGACAAGTTTCCTTTTTAACGGCCAAATTTTTGGCGAACTTCGATGCACCTTTCATTGTAGCAAACAATCCTTCTTGTGTCATGGTTCTTAAGAAATTAGACATACTCCTGACTGTCCAGAGGTAACCTTCCTATGTTGAAGCTCTTTTCTACAACGTACTTTATAGTCCAATGCCCACTTTCAACTGTAGGTGGCACTAAGACTTTCCTCCTTTCTTTTTATAGAGAAGCTACCATGCCAAGGTTGTCCCTATATAATTTTAACCTACGGCCATTCACCCTCCTTGGTATCAATTATCCATTTAAATTTGCCAATTGAACTTCTCCTCCATCCATGATATGCTTGATGATATAGGGGCCCAACCAATGCATTTTAAAATTTCCTGGGAACTTTGTGAATTTACTGTCATACAAAAGGACAAGATCTCCTTCTTGGAACATCTTCTGCTTGATTTGTGGTAGTGCCAAGATTTTTCTCTTGCTTTTTACACCTCCTGATGAAATCCTGCCACTAATATGTCTTCCTCTAATGTGAGAAAATATGCAATTCTTTCCTCCATTATGTCAGGGTTGACCATGTCTGTAAAGGCTGCAATCCTTAATATTGGGACAATATACTCCATGGGCATCACAACTTCTTGCCCATAAACCAACCTGAAATGTGTCTGGCCTATTAGCTTCTTGCATGTGGTTCTATAATCCCATAACACCACTGGAATTCTCAGATCCTAGTCATCTTTGTTTACATTGCACACTTTGGTCAGTGCATTTTCCAAAATCTTGTTAAAAGTTTTGACTGTGCCATTTTCCTGAGGGTGATATCGGGTTCTCTTCTGATGATACACCTGAAATTATTCAGTCAACGCCTCAATGGTCTTATTTAGGAAATGTGATCCTTGATCACTCTTCAAGACCTTTAGACACCCAAATCTAGAAAAAGTATTCTAAAAAATTAACTTCGCAACAATTTCTGCGGTGCAATCCCTTTGTACTTGTGCCTCAGCCCACCTTGTCAAATAACCAGTTGCTATGATTATATACCTTACACCAGTCTTCTTCCATGGTGGGTTGATAGGTCCAATGAAATCAATGGCCCATTTTTCGAAGGTCTGCAATGTCACCTATGGCACCAATGGCATTTCATTCCTCCTTGATGGCTTCCCAATTCTCTAACATACATCACATGCTTGACAATACTCCTTTGCATCTTTGTGTAGTGTGGGCCACCACAATCCTCCTCTTAATACCTTTTGCACAGTATCCCTCCCTGCATAATGTCCACTAGGTATGCCTCCATGAGATTCTACATAAATAGTCTATCTTTTATGTTCAACGACATACCTTAACAATATTTCATCTGGTCCCATCTTATACAAGTGTCCCGCTATCAACGAAAAATCACCTGCTTTTACCACCAACACCTTCTTCTTCTGCGTAGTGTATTCCGCAGGGGCCATTCCTGTAGCCAAAAACTGAATAATGTCTACGAAGTGATCATGTGCGATCTTGATTGCAAACAACTGTGCATCGAGAAGATTATCTTCAATGTTTGTTGGTTCTTCCCCTGTTTCCAACCTAGATAGATGATTGAGCCTATCATTCAACCTTCCTGGTTTGACAACAACTTCAAAATCGTACTCCTGAAATAAAAACAACCATCTACAAATTTTCCCTCCTAGGACATGCTTATTCACCAGATATTTCAATGGAGAATGATTTGTGAACATCTGTTGGGAATGAGTTCCCCAAGAGGCAGTTTTGGGGCTCAAAGCCCATGTTTTGGGGCAAAAGGCCCAAATTTTGTAATAAATATGTAAAGTCTCCACATTTTGTGGTCGTGGAGCGTGAAGATGTCAAAGGGTTGTCCGCCCATGTTTTGTAAAGTCTCATGTCACCTGTAAAGATCTACCCATGGTTCGCGGACCATGGGATTGTATAAAAAGGGAGTCTTAGAAGAGTCTAAGGGTGAGATAGTAGTAGCAAGAAGAGTTTTGGGTAAGAAGTTCTAAGTGTTCTCGGGTCCTAGTGTAGGTAGAGGCTCTGCAGCTAAGTGCGCAGAGGGCTAGGGTGGAAACTGAGTGCGCAAACCCTTGCAGCTGTGTGCGCAGGGTGGATAGAATCTGTATTGAACTTGAGATATCAATAAAGAGAAGCATTTTTCAAATCACTGTGTATTTTGTCTTTGTTTAATGCATCTGATTATATCATGATATGATCTGGGTTTACATTATAATGCTTATTTAATGCGTGAATGTATTCAATTATATTTGTTAATTGAACACAAGCAAGAATATAGGATTCGGCAAGGATAACTATAAATGCATGGTAGATTAGGTAACATTTAAGATAGCTTGGGAACTTATATAGTAACATAGCCACAAAGGTGCGTAAATGCCTAGACCTCGGGTTAGGGTTGCATGAAGATCAGTGAACATCTTAAAATGTGATCCCAACAAATACTGTCTGAATTTCTGCAATGCATATACCATAGCCAAGACTTCTCTTTCTATGGTAGTGTAGTTATTCTCTGCTTTAGACAACTTATTGCTTGAAAAATCTATATGGTGATTGATTTCTCCTGCACCAAGCTGTACCAATACTACTCCCAAAGCTATCAAATATACATCTACATGAATATGAAAATCCTTATTCTAGTCTGGGAAAACCAAGATAGGTGCAGTTACCATATTTTCCTTCAATATATCAAGAATTTTTTGGCATTCTTCATTCCATTGAAAAGTCACATCTTCCTTCAATAGTTTCTCCATTGGCACAGTTATATGCGCATACCCCTTATTGAATTTTCTTTAATATCTAGTGTCTCCCATGTAGTGCGCAACTGTCTCACTGTTTTTGGTGGAGGTAAGTTCACAGTGAGAACTATCTTTGTGGGATCCACCATTAAACCCTACTTGCACACAAAATTCCTCAATAGTATGCCAAAATTCACACAAAATATACATTTCTTTAAGTTCAATGAGATCTAGTACTGCCTACATGTGTCAACCATAAGAATTAAGCTCGCAAAATGCTTTTTTAACACTCAAAGACTCTCCAATCATCAAAGTATACCTCTAGAAATTTGTGGATATATTGTTCGAAAGCTACAATCACCACTCTTGAAAACATAGTAGGGGAATTCTTCAATCCAAAAGAAATCACCATGTATTGGTATGAACCTCATTCAATAGCCAATGTGGTCTTATTTTGATCTTCAGGTGAAATTTTTATCTGATGATATCCTGAAAATCCATCTGTAAATGAATAAACTTCTTGACCTACCACATTCTCTAATACTTCATCTGTGAAAGGGGTAGGGAAAGGTTAATATAAGGATGCATTATTCATCTTCTTCAAATCAACACAAATCCTGATTTCTCCTTGAGTTTTCTTTTCTTGTACCACCATCAAACTTACCCATTCTGATTCTTCCATAGGTTCAATGACTCCTGTCGCTATCATCTTATCCAACTCAACTTTCACCTTTTCCTTATATTTTTGGTTCAATCTTTAGCGTCTTTTCTTGACAGGTTTCACATTAGGTTTAAGGGGAATACTCATGAATCCCAGATCCCCTAATATGCCCTTCATTTATGAAAATTTTATAGGGAGTAGCTCCTGGTATTCATGTAGTAACTTTGTAACTTTGCTAACTGTATCCTCATCCCAATAGTCTCCAATCGTTGTGAACTTCGGTTCCTCATTTGATCCTATATTCACCTTCTTAGTATTTACTGGATTTGTTATATCTAGTATTTCTGGCTCGGTTCAGTGACTTTGTGGTGTCCTTCTGATTTCGCTATGTCGATATTGCATGGATCTTCATCTTCTTCTGCAATAATGTTATAGCATTCAAATGCATGTTCTAGTTGCGTAGTCCAATTCGGTTGTTGTCATATCAGCAAGGTCACATTCCCAAATATATTTTCTTTGACTGTTTGAAGAGATGATTCTATGCATGGGAAATCATATTCAAAACTGAATGTTAATATAAACCCTTCATCCAAATCTACCCAATTTACAGTACCATGGCGCAACTCTGTTTCTAGGTACCAATTCATCAGAATTGTCTTTAATTTGTGGATAAACCCGTGTACCCATTCCTCCTATAGAAATTCCTCCCATACCATAGTGCATTAGTGAATATGCTCCTTAAGTTCAGATTTACCTTGATATTTCTCCTCTATTTATGTATCTAATGGACCAAACCTGATCTACATTAATCTTCGACACTCTTGCCAATCTGCTATATTTATTTAATGTGCACCCCACCATCTAGTAGGGGTAGATTTGAGGGCCACATCCAAAGCTAACAACCTTTTCTCTCCTGGTATTTTTCTTTCATAATCATCAAGGAAAGTACTTACATTACCTAAACCATCATAGTAAGGCAAGTTACATACCTCAAAATTTATACAATGAAGTGATTTAGTGATCCTTGCACATCGCTTGTAGACACTTCGTGTAGCATATTCTACCAATTTTCCAATTCTTCTTCTGAATCTGAGGTATAAGAACTGTCTTGCTCCTAGCTCAATTTTCCATATGCAGTAGGGTTAATCGGTTCCTCGCCTTTGGCTGTCATCTGATAATTTTTTCTATATCTACTGCACAATACTCATCTTTGACAGACTCTGTATTCCTCACCCCTTCTGATGGGTCCAATGGAGCAATTACTCTCATGTTGTCCTTTTAAAATACCATTTGCCTCTTCTCTAAGTTGATTATAGCAAGATTATCAAATTCCCAATCAAGTCAAAGCAATGTTGGATACGGGTTGCTATTATCCACAATTTCTATCACTTCAAAGTTTGCAATAGTGCGTACTCCTTCAACGTCTGTTGTAACACCTGGTAACCTTCCCATAGGGAAGATTTTTTGCTGGTTGGCCATTCTAAATTGAATTGGAGGCCATGGTAACTTCAAATTACCCATCGATTCCCAGGTTTTCTTTGCTAAAACATTGGCATCAGATCCTAAATCTAGAATAACATGAGCCGTATCGTACTCTTCGATCTGTGCAGTGAGCCTCATTTTGTTTCCAGTCCTCCTCTTATGTCGATGTAAATTGTTAACTGCGCGCATGTTGCTTCATGGTACTTCATTAGAAGCACAAGAATCTATCAATTCTTGCAGTCCTTCTACAAATTTTTGATCTCTTAATAGCTTTATACAAGTTTTAGAAAATGACTTTAAAATACCTTCTTGGCTTGTTAACTCCTAATTCTCTGTCAGAGTTTGATTTCGTGTCAAAGTTGATACTACGTCACAACTAGTTTTCTGCCTTCGCTGTACTCTAGATGTTGAAGCTACAAAATCCATAAAGCTTCAATTGGCTTCCATAAACACTTCCTTTTCCTTCAGAATGTTAAAACTAGGAGCTTTTCAATAGTCTTTCTAGCCCACCTAGTTTCAGATTCCTTCTTTCCTTCTATTTTGTCACTTCTAGTCGCAACTCCACTTCTAGTAACAATATTGATTTTAGGATCATCGGTTCTTCTTTTGACAGACATCATCTAAATGTTCTATGTTGGTTGTTGATTTTTATTTTCTTGCATTTTTTCCATAAGTACGGGACATTCTTCAATTACATGATCAAATGATTTGCAATACTCACATGTTGTAGAAGGATTATGACAGTCTCTTGTAAAGTGACTTGCCTGGTGTTGTTAAGACAATCCCTCCTGCGAACAGAAGCCATCTCTCTATTCCTATGAAATGATCTAGCAACAAACCAGGCAAACTAGTGTAGGCTTTCCTAGTTTATGTTGAAAAATGAAAACTAAGAGAGAGAAAACTACCTCACTCTGATGTTAAGCACCCAACTTTTGATGATGATCTCGATCCATTAGCTTCCAGGCTCGCTCCTCACTATTCCTTGTGTCCAAATACTTGCAAGAGAGATGAAAAGACAACAAGAGATACAAGATCAAACCTAGTATAATTCAAACATAAACTACATGACAGATCAAGGAGCATCATGCTAAATGAATAAAGCTTTATACACTTAGGAAAGTAAACACTAGATGTATTTATTAATGAATAAAAAAGGGAAGCATACAACCATTTCCTTGATGTTTGAGACCTCCTTTGTAGTGGATTTCCAAGTCCCAATCCAAGACCATTCAAGCACTCCTTATCCTTAGTTAGATGGGAAACAATTGGGCATAGTTTTAGCATAGGAATGTAGGAAAGTAATGACCAACCCATTGAGGAAAGTGAAGAAAAAATTATAGTGAGGGAGAGGAAGTTAGAGATCCACCAAAGGGGGAAGAAGGTCCTTATCCCAAAGGTAAGATACCTAAAGGTAGGATCAAGGGATCTAAATGGGAGTACTTGACCATATCTCCATCAAACAACTACCAACTCACCATTCTCAAGGCTTCTAGTAAGAGAAGCTTCTGCTCCATTTTTGGAGAAACTGCTTGAAAAGGATTAGCGCAGATTTTCCTATCCAAAGTCATGCTACCAACACTAGTCACTAGTTAGACCAAAGGATACCCACATGGGTTTTCCTACTAAAAGTAGCAATGGGCTTGCAAATAGGGTTTTTTGATAAGTTTTTCAGAATTACGTCAAGGCATTTCTTCTTGATCTCTTCAGGGATGTGTTGATAATATAATTCATGGTGAATGAGTTTACATGACTTTTGTCACTTTACGACATTTGTGACAGCAGTGGCACAAAGGGCAACACTTCGGGTACATAGTTGGGAATATGAAAAAATACTGTGTAATAGATGCCCCCTAAAGCATGAAAGTAGAACAAGAAGTGATGGTTGAAGTGCTTTATCAGTTAAGGCAAGGAACTTAGAAGACCACCATCAGGAGACCTGCAAATCAAGCATGACACAATATATGACATATCTGAAATATACATATGCATGATAATACATCTGAATAGGCATCAAAATATAATACATGAATCCATGGTATGGACACAACTATCCATATGAAAAGGATCATATCTATGGATCCACGACATGGACACAACCATCCGTATGAAAAAGAATCATGTATGCAATCATGAATACTCAATAACTCCTCGCAACCTGGAATTTAACAGATGATATCCAGGGTCTTCATCTCTATCCATGTGAATAGATGTGTTGAGGTCAAACATGGTAGAAACCACCTGATTGCCGATCAATAATGTAAACCATTAACAGGCATGAGAGAAACCACCAATAATGACGCTGGTCCTTAAGGTACACCAGTACAATATTCAAGTGTGAATAAGTGAGTTGAAGTTGAACACTTGCAGAATCATTCGATCAAAGGCCAATGATGTAAGCATGTCATTGAACATGAAGAACTTGCCATTGAGGCATGCAAGCTCCAAGGTACTGAAAGGGCATTTCTAAACCATCTTCTTGGATAATGAGCTGAAGTCAACAGGAAGTGATCCATCGAAGGAGAGCCATCAATTTTCTCACATCATCAACACAAAACATATGATATATCAAAATGATAGGAGTGATTCAGGATTATTGCAGAGAGGGTCAAATAAGTATAGGGAGTTTGAATTTGCAGATAGGACTTCTCTTGAACATATAAACAACACGACTTCAGAGTTTGGCAACATTTGAATCAAAATGGCATCTGAGGTCATGGTGGTCGAATAAGAGGCAAACATATTTCCCAAACCCAAGAAGGCAAGTGGAAAAGAGAGGATATCCCAAACCTGACATGAGATAGAGTTGAGTTTCATGTTCAAGAACGACATGCTGCCTTTTATACAAGGTAATAAACACAATTTAATTCCATTTTCCCCTCGCTATTGCTAGTGAGTACCTCTTTATTTTTATTAACAATCCTGAAGAGGATAACATATGCTTATCATGTAAGTTCATCCTTCAGATGAATCCATCCTAGTAAGTTTAACAAACCCTAGGAAGGAGTAAGTCGGTCTCGTCACGAAGTTTTATGAGTCCGACAGAGGTGTAACTTGACATATTTTTCATGTTTAGAGAGTTTGAAAAAGAGGTAGAAAAGAAAACTCCAAAGGTCCCTTTTTGTAGATAGTATCTCCAATCCAAAAAGGTAGAAAACAATATTCAAGAGAACCTCTTAGCCATGTTTGACTAAGGTATTACTTTTTCGTAGCTAGTATAAATTAGTCTGGAAAAGGATTAAACTTATACTAAAT
>APFE030204282.1:0-18251 GCA_000404065.3 Pinus taeda
GTAGAAACAATACCTTGGACCCAATACCTGGGGTCGTCATTTCGAACCAAATACCATGGACCAATACCAAAATACCATGGACCAAATACCACGGACCAAAACCATGTATGCGCTTTTCCTTCCGTGAACCTGCGTGTATACGTATACGCGCCTTTTTCTCAGATAACCCATGTATATATGCGCTTTCATCAAGTCTAATCCGCATATACCTTTCTTTTGACCTACTGCACTGGATCTGCCATCTGATTAAGTTGTCTGTATCAAACCTCTGAGTGAGTTTCCATCAAGGACAACACCTGAATCATAATTCCAACAATAAGAAGTTGGATGTTTGATGAAGCTGAAAACATAAAAACATAGCACAAAGGAAATTGGGTTTAAATCAAACACAATAGTTAAGGTGAGGGGCTTAAATGCAATTTCAATAGAAAGGACACTTTTCATATGGAAGATATGCAAAGAATAATGCAGTCTTGGCCACAAAGAAATGAAAAATAAAAGGAATGTATGGTAGAATGACAACTAGGATAACTCACAGTGATTTGAGAAAGCACAACGAATTATAAAAACAAAGAGAAGATGAATTTGCCCTTTTTGCAAGTTTTCAATAGTTCTAGTTCGCTCATGCATGCAATTTAAAATTTATTCATATCTAAGGAACAAAAATTTAATTAATTTATGCACTTGTGAAAGATTTTGGTCTTCAGATTGACAAGAAAAGTAGTGTTGTGTGGAAACGCAAGGTCCCTTCCTCCTCCTTCGCGCAACACCTTAGCAATACCACACCACATGTTTCCAATGCGAATAAATAGGAAATGAGTGATATTGGATGAAGGTAAGAGTTCAAATAATCTCCCAAAATAGCCTGGAGAGGAATTGATAGCAATGGTTTCAATTTGAAAATGGAAATGATGAATGTGCAAGAACTGGTACAGTTTTGTAGCATGTCTACAACTTTCGCAACAAATCCTCCTCTGAGCCTGCAACCTTCTTTTTCAACCTTAAAATTGCTCCAAGATCAATGCTAGCTTCAAATGAGGGAGAATGAGAGACTTTCAAACAAATTCAAACACTCCATGCCACTGAAACCTCCTTTTGGAATGATAATGGGCGAGTTGATGATGCGAAAGATGTGATGGGAGAAGCATCCTTTGCAATGATGAGATTTACATGACACGCTTAACCAATAGATAACTACAAACTAACTTTCATGACTAACATGACATCAACATAAAAAACGTATGATTGAACAATACTCTCATGACTCCTTATGACCTTACAATTCGAATTATAGCAAAAATGCTCTTTTTTTTTAACTCAAAATATTTACAATGACAATTTGACAAAATTCACCTCTTTGTACAAAAACCCCTTTAGACCATGACACTCATGAAACCAGGACTAATATTTTACAAAAATGATCTCAAATGAAATAGTAAGACAAAAGTGACTGGGATTCCTATGTTATAGGACCCTAACATTCGCTCCAATGGTGATGGCATCCTCCTTGTGAGGTGTCAAGAACACCGTAGACTAGTAGCCTGATCCATTGGCAATGGAGTCCAACTTTTAACTGACTAAAACTGACTCTAACTAACTTGAATTTTCCATTACATATGGCAGTAGTTCATCGAAATCTCAGGGCCTTCTCCTCGGGCTTCAAACTCTAGTTACAACTGCGTGAAAAGCGAAAAAGACAACTAAGACAAGGGCTTGCCCAACAAGCTTATTGATCACGCCATTTCCTACTCTAACCTGTTGAACATAACCATACAATCATGTGAAATTATCCTTCCAATGCAACCAATCAAGAAAATGACCACTTGATTCAAGCTTGTATTAAGATGATAAAAGTTCAACATGATACTAAAATGAATCCTTGTGTTCATAAATAATACAAAATCCACCTTTACCACTGCTTCAAAAATGTTTGCAAAATGGTCCTCAAAAGCAAGAATGAATAGCTGTTGTTGATTAGCAAGAAGGAAAAGGCATTCTTCACTTATATCTATTTCTTGCTCTAATTTTTCTTTTTCACTTTAAAACTCATAATTAGTTCTAATTGAAATAATGGTATTTTTGTCACTCTTCTCATCCACAAGAAAAAACTTTGAAATTTCTTGAAAGACTACAAACAGAACAGCTAAATTATGTATAATAGGAGTGTCAAGAGTCAACCTTTCATGTGCTTTAGCAAAAATATGATCTTGATTTTAAAGATATCCTTTGTTTGTTATTTCGAGAGGCAAATTTTCTTGAATAAAATTTTCATTTTCAAAAGGATCTACAACAACCCTTTCCTTTTCACCACTTTCCTACAACTTATGATGGTCAATTTGAAGCTCAACATCCCCAAAATCTGAAGCTTCATGCATATCTCCTTGATAAAATGGATGCATTAGTAAATGTTTATGTGAATATAAATTGAGAGTTTCTAGAGCAACAAATTCAACAAATTTTTGAAAAAGATTAACTTTAATGCACTCTTCAACAACTGGCATAGTAAGATGCAATTCTATGTCAAATACCTTTTTAATCTCATTATCTTGGGATGCATTCTCATGTTGTTGAGAATAAGAATTTTCAAAAGGATTTATTATCCGCTTTTCTTCAATCACTGACCTAGAAGATGAATAAACTAATTGATTATCTATTTTGTTTTCTTGATTATGTTGAATATTTTCATCAAGCTCATGAGGACAAGCTTGTTGTATTACTTCATCAATATTAAGAGAATTAACATGAATGTTTACATCAAATTCTTTATTAGTTTCTTCTTCAGCTAAGGTAGAAATTATTGCCTGGTGGGAGAACACCTAAATATCATGCCAACTGTCCTCATCATTTACCATTTCCTTTTGCTTTTAAAAAGAATTCTCATACTTTTGATAACAAAAAGACTGACAAGATTGCTGCAAATTTTCATCAGCCTCAGAGGATGGAATATGACTATCATCATTAAAATCTTGCTCGGTTTCATTTTCATCCAAGATAGAGGCTACCATTTCTTCTTGGTGATGAAAAGGGTTCTTATGAAATGATTCTATAATCTCATCATCCATGAACTGATCATCTCCATAAAAACTCTCCAAATGCTCAATAAAAAATTTAAAATGTATGCAACAATCTTTAACCAACAACAAGGTGGGATGACATTCTTTCTATCCCTCATAAAACATTGTATGAAAATATTTAAGAGAAGATAAACAAGAATTTGGCAAGATTTCACACCATGGTTATGCATTTCCCGCCAAGGATATCATGAACATCTTCATGAGACAATATTCATGAAAATCAACCTTAAGTCTATGTACATGCATGTGAAATTTGACCAAATGAAGAGCAACATCATCTCAAATCTTATCTCTAAATTTTGGGAAAAATCGCTTGCCAGTCTACATGAGGCATGTTATTTGGAAAACCTGGAATATGCATATGATTTAAAGGACCATACCTTGCATATATAGAACTCATATTGAGCTAGTAGAGTCACCAATAAAACCCTGGTTTCTAGATCCTACCACCAGTGGAGTCTTTGGATCAGGTTGAAACATGATTGGATTTTCTAGGTGAATGGTACAACCTTCATGTGTTTGACTATTGTCCACCATCAGTAATCAAATCAGAAACTTTGATGATCTTCCTTGGGGAAGATGAAACCTTTCTCTCCCCGACAACTGTGCTAGAATGTTAGCACTCAGTAAATTTCCCTAGGCTGAGGAGAGAAATTCCAGAGGTAACCACAAACCACTTTCAGGCTAGAATCTAGCCCTTTTAGACTTGGAGAGGGATATCTTGCTTAGATTGCTACAATTGATATGGTATTAGGCTAGGTGTATTGTTCAATGAAGTTTTCCTTTTCAAAATATTGTTGGTAAGAAAGGAGACATATCCATTGGGAATGGAGTCATGTCAAATTTATTATTTGTCTAGTGATGTGACGTTGAGAGAAAGAGTTTTTTCATAGAGGCAAGGTAGGAAATTTTGGTGATGTAATCATATTGATTCATTGTAAGATGGTGAGTTTAAGAAAGGTGAAAAGAAAACTTAGAGCATCAATCTCTAGATGAATTCCAAATATTTCTTTAAGAGGAAAACACAGATTACTCGGGAAAACTAAATCAGATCACCATTAGGATGAATTCTGAATTAAACATCTAGTTCTTCCAAGCACGAAGACATACATTCAAAATTTTCAAACATATAAGAAAAACTTACAGTAGAAAGAAGCACAACACCATCAATATCTAACACATGAATCCCTACAAATCACCTTTTGTCTTTTATTCACTTGCAAAAATATTCGGTAAATACAATGCACTCAAGTTGTCTCTCTCTCGAAATCGACCAACAAAACCTTCTCTTAGCTTTCGACATATTAAATATATCAAAAATATTCCATTCTTAGCCATCTAGGTCGAATTTTCCAACAATAGATTAGTCAAACAACTAGATACATCGAACTGTTCCCCTACTCTGCATAAAATTAGGAACTAATTACCAAACACAATTTTCTATTCAATACATCATTAAACTTATGAATACTTATAAAAAACTATATACCACCCTAAAGAGTTATTCCACCTAACAACATGATTAGACAACCTTGGAGACCCAAATAATTCAAGATATCAAGTAAAATAGTGTCAACTGTCTAGCTTCATAGTAAATGAGGCAATTCCGTAGCAAGCCAAAGTAGCCCTCCATGTTCTGTATTGTTGCAGCTATCCTCTGTTGACTCATGAATTTTGAAAAAATACAAAAATGGTTGTAGATGATCTTGGCCCATTTCTCAAAAATCGTGAATATTTTTAACCTAAAATTAAATAGGTTTATTCATCTTGCCTCCATACATTTCTTGTAAGAATTTCATGGAAATCGAGTATATGGTTGAAGAGATATGATGAAAATATAGTGAATGTGTGTAAACGCAGTGCAAAAGTGCAGCACTCTGTGGTTGAGATACTTCCAACCAATCTTTGGGTTGCTTGATGACTTCAGTGTGTGTGAAAAAGCCTAGACATGAAAAAATTCCTCCTTCGCATATTTATGCCATCTTACAAAGCTTCCAAATTTGACCAATTATTTTGTAGCCAAAAACACAGTGCTAGTGCAAAAGCGCCACATGTTCTTAATAGGCTTTTATCAATTGTGATCTCTTTGAAAAAGATTCACATCCTTTTCATGATGATCAGATATTTCTAACCATGTTGGAGACCCCTTCCAAACCTCTTTTCACCAAAAATGACCAAACTTTCACATTTACTCCAAAAATGATAACCCTAATGGCTTGGTTAGGATACAAAACTATTGTATAGGACCCTAGCATTGGCTCCAATAGGGATGGCATCCTCTCTGTGAGCTGCCAAGAACACCGTAGACTAGTAGCCTAATCCATTGGGAAATGGAATCCAACTTTAAGTGATTAAAACTGACTTTGACTAACTTTAATTTTCCATTACATATGGCAAGAGTTCATCGAAATATCAAGGCCTTCTCCTTGAGCTTCAAACTCTGGTGACAACTGCCTAAAAAGTTGAAAATCGATCTAAGACAAGTGTTTTCCCAACAAGCTTATTGATCGCACCATTTCCTAATCTAACCTACTGAAGATAGCCATGAAATCATGCGGAATGATCCTTCCAATATAGCCAATCAAGCAAATGACAACTTGACTGAAGCTTATATTCAACCAATAAAAGTTCAACGTGATACCTGCAATGGATCCCTGTGTTCATGAATAATACAAAATCCACCTTTACAAATTCTTCCAACATGTTTGCAAAAAGGTCCTCGAAAGCATGAATGAATAGATCTTGTTGATTAGCAAGAAGGAAAAGGCATTCTTCACTTACAACTATTGGTTTCTCTATGTTCTATTTCACCATAAAACTCATAATTAGCTCTAACTGAAATAATGGTATGTTTCTCACTCTTCTCATCCACAAGAAAAAAACCTTAACTTTCTTGAAATACTGCAAATGGAACAACTACGATATGTATAACGGGAGTGTCAAGAGTCAACCTTTCATGTGCTTTAACAAAAATATGATCTTGATTTTCAAAACATTTTGTGTTTTTTATTTTGAGAGGCAAATTTTCTTGAATAAAGTCTTCAATTTGAAAAGGCTCTATAAGAACCCTTTCCTTTTCATTGCTTTCTTGCAACTTATGATGGTCAATTTGAAGCTTAGCATCCTCAAAATCTGAAGATTCATGCACATCTCCTTGAGAAAATGGATGCATGAGTAAACCTTTATGTGAATATGAATTGAAACATTCTAGAGAAATAGATTCAACAAATATTTGAAAAAGATTAATTTTAATGCACTCTTCAACAACTACAAATGAAATTTTATGTCACATACCTTTGTATTCTCACTATCATTGGATGCATTCTCATGCTGTGAGAATAAGAATTTTCAAAAGGATTTATAATCCACTTCTCTTCAATCACTGAATCAGAAGACAAATAAACCAATTGAATGTCTATTTCCTTTTCTTAATAATGTTGAATACAGTCATCAAAATGAGGACAAACTTGTTGTATTACTTCATCAATCTCAAGAAAATGAACGTGAATATTTACATAAAATTCCTAATTATTTTCTTCTTCAACTAAGGAAGAAATTATTTCCTGGTGGGAATCCACCTGAATACCATGGCAATTGTCCACATCATTTACCATTTCCTTTTGTTGTTTAAAATAATTCTCATATTTTTTATCACAAAAATACTGACAAGACCACTAAAAATTTTCATCAACTTCAGAGAATGGAACATGACTGTGATCATTAAAATCCAGCTCAGATTCATTTTCATCCAAGAGAGAGGCTACCATTTCTTCTTGGCGATGAAAAGGGTTCTCATGAAATTCTTCTATAATCTCATCATCCATGAACTAATTATCTTCATAAAAACTCTCCAAATGCTCAATAATTTTTTTAATATGAATGCAATAGTCTTTGACCAGCAACAAGGAACGATGACATTCTTTATATCTCTCATAAAACATGTATGAAAATCTCTCAAAGAAGATAAACAAGCATTTGGAAAGATTGAATACCATGATTATGAATTTCCCTCCAAGGATACCATGAGCATATTCATGAGACAATCTTCATGAAAATCAATCTTAAGTCTACGTACATGCATGTGAAAGTTGACCAAATGAAGAGCAACATCATCTCCTTTCTAATCTCTGAATTTTGGAAAATAATCTTGTTATTCTACATGAGGCATGTGATTTGGAAAACCTGAAATATGCATACGATTTAAAGGAACATACCTTACAGATATAGAACTCATCTTGAGCCAGTAGAGTCACCAGTAAAACCCTGATTTTTGGATCCTGCTTCTAGTGGTGTCTTTGGATCAAGCTGAAACTTGATTGGAGTCGCCAAGTGAATGGTACAACCTTCATGTGTCTGATTGTTGTCCACCATCAACAATCAACTTTGAAACTTTTATCTTTCCTAGGGAAGATGGATCCTTTTGCTCCCCAGTAACCATGCCAGAATATTAGCACTCGGTAAATTTCCCTATGCTAAGGAGAGAGATTCCAAAGGTAACCAAAAACCACTTTTAGACTAGAATCTAGGCCTTCTAGCCTTGAAGAGGGCTCTCTCACTTAGATTGTTGAAACTAATCTAATATTAGGCTAGGTATATTTCTCAATGAAGTTTGTTTTTTCCAAATGTTGCTGGTAAGAAAGGAGATAGATCCAATGGGCATGGATTCATGTCAAAGTTATTATTTGTCCAGTGATGTGATGCTAAGAGAAAGGGTTTTTTCACGGGGGAAAGGTAGGCAATCTTTGTGATGTAATAAAATTAGTTCATTGTAGGAGGGTGAGTGTAAGGTGAAAACAACACTTTTCTAAATATTGCTTTAAGAGGAAAATACAAATTACTTGGAAAAACTAAATCAAAGCACCATTAAGATGAATTATGAATTAAAAATATGGTTCTTCCAAGCATGAATACATACATTCAAGAGATTTAAATACATAAGACAAACTTACAAGTATAAATAAGCACAACAAAATCAAGATATGACACATCAATCCCTGCAAATCAGCTTCTGTCTTTTATTCACTTGAAAAAAAATCAGGAAATACAATGCAATCAAGGTGTCTCTCTCTCTAATCTGACCAACATAACCTTCTCTTAGCTTTTTACATATTAAATATATCAAAAATATTCCATTCTCAGCCATCCTGGTTGAATTTTCCAACAAGAAACTAGTCAAGCAACTAGATACATTGAATTTTTCACCTACTATGCATAAAAGTAGGAACTAATTACCAAACAGTTTTCTATTTAATACATCGTTAAACTTAGGAATACTTATAACAAAATGTTAACTATACCACCCTAAAGCATTATTCCACCTAACAACATGATTAGACAACCTTGGAGACCCACACAATTTGAAATATCAAGTAAAATAGTGTTGATTTTCTAGCTTCACAGCAAATGAGTCAGTTTTGTAGCAAGACGAAGTAGCCCTCCATGTTTTGTATGGTTGCAACCCTCCTCTAACAAAATGGATAAAATGGGTATTCTTGAAATATGTCTTTGATGGTATTGAAATTTTGATATAGCCTTCATAGTTCTTGCATACCTCCTCATTGACTAACCCGCACTTTCGCAACAAACTATCAACTTTCACAGCACCTTGAGCAACAACCTATATTTTGTGAATATTTCTCAAAAGGTGAATCCTGTTGAGAAAAAAATTTGACAAAAATTTAATACCATCATAATGCGTCTCAATACAAAAAAATTAGCCAAACTTAACTTGCGGAGTTCAAGAAAATACAAAAATGGTTGTCGATGATGGTGGCCCATTTCCCATAAACCATGAAGCATTTTAACTTGAAATTAAATGGTTTTATTCATCTTACCTCCATACATTTCCTATAAAAAAATTATGGAAACCAGGTATATGTTTGAAGAGATATGTTAAAAATACAGTGATTGTGTGAAAATGCAACGCTCCATGGTTGAGATACTTCCAACCAATCTTTGGGTTGCCTAATGGCTTCAATGTGTGTGAAAAATCCTAGATATGAACAACTTCCTCCTTAGAATATTTCTTCCATTGTACAAAGCCTCCAAATTTGACCAATTCTTCTGTAACCAAAAACACAGTGCTAGTACAAAAGCACAATGCCACTAGTTCTTAATAGGTTTTGATCAACTATGATGTCTTTGAACAAGATACACATCCTTTTCATGATGCGGACATAATTCTAACCATATTGGAGACCCCTTTCAAACCTCTTTTCACCAAAAATGACAAAACTTCCACATTTACACCAAAAAAGTTAACACTAATGGCTTGGCTAGAATACAAAATTGTTATGTAAGTTGCTTCTTTTGGAAGACATCTTAGGAAAGCAAGTAATAGGTAAGAGGTTTTAATTCACTTGAATGGTAAGCAAAATTTTTATATCAAGGTGGAAGACAAGATTTTGGGTGTTTTATGAAGCTAAAAACATAAAAGCACAATGCAAAGGCATTTGGGTTTCAAACAAGAACAACAATTAAGGTGAGGCGCTTCAATGCAATTTCAATGCATATGACACCTTGCATATGGAAGCTCTATAAAGGAGAATGCAGTCTTGGCAACAAAGAAATGAAAAATGCAAGGATTTTATGGTAGCACAAAAATTAGGATAATTCGCAGAGATTTGAGAAAGCCTAGCCAATTATAAAAAAGCAACGAAGATGAATTTTCCCCTTTTTAGGTTTTGAACAGTTATCGCTGGCTCATCCAGGCAATTTAAAATTTATTCATAGTTGTTAGGTCAATAGGTAACTCCAAAATGTGAATTATGTTTTTGCATTAGTATTTCTCATGGATATATACATGGAGGGAGAGACACTTGGGCTTCACCTCCCAGTGTCTCTTCATACTCCTCATCTCGTTATTTTTTATTTACATTATTTACATAAATTTCCTAATCCCAAAGAGTAGCTGTCAACATTCCCCCCCTTAATCTAAAGGGGTGTTGGTGATTCCAAGCATCATTTTAGGACATAAAAAAAAAAAAAATCCCTTTAATATCTCCACTTAAGAAATCATTTTTTACATCCATTTGATGGATTTTCCAACCATTATGAGCTGCCAAGGAAAAGAGTGTCTGAATGGTAGCCCAATTTTCTAGAGGAAGAGTGGGGGTGGGGGGGGGAGAAGGGGAATTATTCTCATAATCAATCCCTTCTTTCTGTGCAAAACCCTTTTCCAAAATCCTATATTTGTGCTTGTCAAGTGAGCCATAAACTTTATAATTGTTCTTGTAGACCCACTTGCAGCCAATTGGTTTGGTTCCCAATGGAGGATCAACTAGCATCCAAGTTCCATTATTTATCTAGGCATCATACTCTTTCTGCATCACTTATTTCCATTCATCATGAGAAGAGGCTTTTTTTAAGGATGTTGGTTCAAAATCTGTAGACAAATTCAGTTCAGAATCATAAGAAACATCCATATCAACAGGTGAATCAAAATTGTCTACATCACCTCCATTTTAGCTAGTTGAATTTCTTGTTCCCATCTTTCCAGCTTTATCGGGATGAAGACTTTCAAGTGTCTTTGTTAGCCATTTTGGAGGACCTTTCTGAGATCGCCCAGGCTTCTAAATTGACTGATTTGGGGTTGAATCAAGATTGAGTCTCCCAATTCCGTCAATCAAATCACTCAAATTGTCATTAGTGGATGGAGCTTCATGTGGAGGAGTGCTTCAAAAGAAGATTCCACAGATTGATCCAATATAGGAATCCCCCTTTCAAGATGTGGAATCTAATTACCAAATTCTTGAAATGATTTTGCAAGTTTGAATCTATACAAGCATTCAAGCTACCACTCAATAACATTGTCAGTCTTGGAAGATCCAAGAAAGATCACATCTCTAGATACAACAAACTTCTTATTAACTTCGTCATAGAGACGATATGCTTTGGAGGTATTTGAATACCCCAAGAAGATACAACTCCTTGCACCAATTTTGTTTCTTTGTTCCTTTGGTAGCAAGGCATAACAGGTGGAACCAAAGACTCTGAGATGCTTTAGTGAAGGAATGTGGCCATGCCACATTTCATAAGGAGTCTTGTTTCTAATATCATTAGAAGGACACCTATTCTTTACATATACAACACATAGAACTACAGTAGCCCAAAACGTCAATTTTACATTCTTGAAAAGCATCATGGAACGTACCATATTTAAGATTGTGCTATTCATTCTTTCAGCTACTCCATTCTATTGGGGATTATAAGGCACAGTTGTTTGATGTTCGATCCCATGCTCACAAAGATATTTTTCAAATAATTTGAAGTGTATTATTTTCCATTATCAGTGAAAATAGAGCCAATATGAGATTGTGCATCATTTTCAATCCATGCATGAAAGTTATTGAATGTTTTAAAAGCATTAGATTTGTTCTTAAATAAATAAACCCAATACATTCTGGTGTAGTAATCAACAAATGTCATCATATATTTATTTTCATTTGCAGAAGGAACATGCATTGGACCACATAAGTATGAATTTATGATTCAAGTTTTCTATGTGCTCTGGAATGTGAATCATGAAAAGATTGTTTATTATGCTTTCCTAGAATACAAGCATCATATTGCTTAAGTTTCCTAGGAATTGTAGGCAAACCAATAACACCATTTTTCTTCAACAAGCGAAGGTTGTCATAGTTAAAGTGTCCAAATCTAGCACACCATAAAATAATTGATGTATTAGCTCTGGTAGATATAAAACATCATGCAGAAGAACGTCTGGAAGACCAGGCAGTTTGAGTCTGATTGTGCCAAGCCCTTATGGCTTGAGTTTTGATTTGTCTACAAAGTATACTACTCCATCAACATTTTCAGTAAATTCTTCCAAATATTATCTTCTAAAATTCATGAGGAAAATTGCTCCTTAATCAATAAACCAATCATTTTTCCAAGAATCAAGTGAAGCATTAAACAAGTCTTCAGTTACTCAAATGTTACAATGTGCCACAACATAGTGAATAGATTCAAGTGCTTTACCTTTCTCTTTGTCATGGGTTTTACCTTTGGCTTCATTTATTTCCTGCTCAATTCTATCCCAAGGAAATTTACATGTGGATGCATCGTGTCCATCTCTATTGCAACATGTGAAATGAAGATCAGACTTTTCTCCTTGGAATTGCCTGCCCTCCCTGCCACTAAAATTTCTTCTTCCTCTTCCTCTCTGACCACCTCTTCCTCTAGAAGAATCTTGAGCGTAATTCTTCTCTCTATGTGCAAGACATAGATTTTTAAGAGGATTGAGTAGTTGTCTTCTTCCCAAAATCCTTCTCACTCTCAGTAAACTTCTTCTCAAGGGAATTAAAGGTAATATGCTTAAGGTTTCCACTTGCTTGTAATGACTCAAGATAGTTTGAATAAATGGGATGTAGTGCCTTGACATAAGCTATAAGAGGAATTTCTATTTGAACACCAATGGTTTTGATATCATGCATAATAGATCTTAATTTAGATGCTAAAGCAAGAGGATCATCATTTTTCAATTCAAGACTGAATAATTGAATCATCAATTAGACAACTTGAAGTTGAGAGTGTGAGTCTGTTGAGGCCTCGGAAATTGTTGCCACAACATCAGGGATAACCACCCGGTCCGGACCTTGGTACAGCTCCTTTTCCGTTTGGAATGGTGGCTCCGACTAGAGATAAGGGGACCAGTTTCTCGATAATGAAATAAAAGGGATGGATGGGCGATGAATAAATTGCTTAAATGATAGGCGAATAACTTATTCTATTGACAAAAATAGGGAAACTAATATTAATCCCGGGAACAACTTATTCATTCAGAATGTAGCGTTAAATAATCTTTATCTATTTATCAGGCATATAGATGACTCTGTAAAATAAATAAAAGATGTTCAATCATTCAAAGATTGCTTCACATGAATAGTCACAATGAAGCAATAAATACAAATTACTACATTCACTGTT
Organism: Pinus taeda; assembly: GCA_000404065.3. Lineage (NCBI taxonomy): Eukaryota > Viridiplantae > Streptophyta > Pinopsida > Pinales > Pinaceae > Pinus > Pinus taeda. The sequence continues at coordinate 13,002 of APFE030204282.1, forward strand.
CATATCGATACATATATACGTCTGAAAGGAGAGCATGTGATAAACAACCAATAGTGGAATGCATAAGGAATGCTGTGAAAAACACACACATATATAAGCGATAATAGCAAGAGCGATTTCAATAACAATTCATATAACGAAAAAGAATACAGACGCAGATAATAGTACCATGTGAGCTGTAGATCAATCCGAAATATCAATCGCTATTCAAAATTCCTTCTTCAACACAGAAATGCTTTCAAACAATGACAATAGTGCACATTTGCATAAAGCCTTCCTCATCAAATTCAGAATAATTGGTCAAGTTTCATAAAAGAATATCCCTGAAGTACAATAGTGCAGCTTCAGGGTTTAAGTCATATACAAAACTTTTACGACCCTTTCTAAATGCATGAAAGGGTCTTTAAATACTACTAAACTAAAAAGATCTATGAAACAAAATCCTACTTAATTGGTATCATTAAATCTGGTCTACTGCTCAGGGGCGATCTGGCAGTCGGTGAAACGAGTCATGCCTCAGGTTGTTTTCCCTTAAACCTTAGCTGGCTTATCGCGAGCATTGGTTCTACTTCTGGTGGTTTGTTGAGGCGTAAACTAAATTGGGCGGCGAAGGTGGCATCCTGGATGTCAGGTATAATATAACCGACAGCATCGGTTAGGCACTTCAAGACAGCTCTTTGGCTGTATGGTTTGATTAAGAAGAACCAATACGCATCCCATGTCAGACTGTTGACTCCAACGATCAGTCTTGCACTTTTCTCCAGGTCCGGATAGCATGAGTGCTCCAATATATTTGATGTTGTTAATTGACCTGGAGTGCATTGGGAAATTATGTTAGATAAATACAATGTATTATTCACTAATTCAAACAAATTTCCACTGATTGTCCTGCATCTGGAAGTCGCTCTTTCTGCTTTCATTAGTTGTGATTGCCATTCAGTGAATAATATCTCTTTGTGTGATTCTAGAATTCTTGGTAGATTAGCTGCCCGGCCTACATCTGAATCCTGCCATTCTATAATGTTTGTCAGTGTTTCTTCTGCCTGATCCAAGTCAGCCCTTGCTTTGTCTACCTTTTCGCTTATAGACACTGACAATTCGCACAATGGTTCTACTCGTATAAGATGTTGACATAATAGCTTGACCTGATTAATCATCCCTTATTTAGCTGGAGCGCTTCTGCTTTAAACTCATCTATCTTAGGGAGATTTTTCGTTTGCTCAATTTGAGTAGTCAATTGAGCGATTTTTTCATCTTTTGCTTTCATTGTTTCCTCAGTCGATATTGTTAACTGCTCCAGTGCCGCTGATAGCTCTTTTTTCCTTTGTATTGCGCCTTCATCTATCCTTTGTTTTTGCTCTTGTAATTTCTTGATTAGCTGGTTATTGTTCTGCTGTTGTACTAGCAATTCTTTCTCTGCCTATTGTGCCCGCTACTGAACTTCTGATAGTTTCGCCTGTAGTGAAGAGATATCCTGTTCCTTAGCTTTTAACAAATTTCTCACCTCCGTTGCTTTATCAATAGTCGCCGCCGAATATGCTCCAGCGAACTGTGATAGCTTGGTTAAGTCATCGGAGGGGTCGAATTCCTCTTTCCAGACAACGTTGCCCGTCACTGTTAATTCAGGGAATGGGGAAGGTTGATCAGTTCTTCTCCTTTTCCTCTGTCGTTTTACGATGGCTTTATGCTTGGGGCTGTAAAATATATCTAAAGGGGGGATCTCTTCAATTTGCAAAACGATCTCTCCCGTTCGATCTTTAGGAATTATCTCTAGTTCTTTTGTTTTGGGTAGGCCGCTGGTTTCACCTGAAACTCGTTTCGATGTCGCTTCCTGTGTATCACCTTCCTTTGAAACCTCATCATCTTTCGAGCACTCTAAGTTATTGATGATTGTATTGAATTGATTCCATTGCTGGAGCAAATTCGGATCAACTAATGGGTCATGGTTATCTTTAGAGCTGCTCTCCTCTTGGGTCTTTGCTTGGGTTTCTTCTTGTCGCCATGCATTTTCCTGAGTTACCTCCTTCCTTTGGCCATGTGTTTCCTCCTACTGTTTTGATGTAGTAGGAGGTGGTGTATTATGTCGCTGTTTAGACTCGCTTGACCTGGTTGTTGTCGGTACAGTTGCTAACAGGTCTAGAGGCAGAGTTTGCAACCTCTGTTCTCTGATTCTGTTAAACTCAACTAGCCCTTCATCATTATAAACATTTCGGGCAAGTGACCTGACCTGATACAGTGATTCGGCTGATGCGAACAAATCTTTGAATTTGTCTTCTCTGTGCTCGACCTTGGCCAATTTGGCCTGGTCGAGTGCATTATAAGTGATCTTTCTTGGATCATACTGCCTCCTTGGCAGAGTGGCCAGGGTGAGAAAATTCATTTTCCTGGCTTCCTTCTCTGCATGCTTAATATCATGCAGGGTATACACTCCAATTCACAATGGAAAAGAAGGCCAAACATGTTTTTTAGCTCTTTTCAGGGTTTGGGTAACCCCTTCAGCGCTGATTTGATAAGCTACCTCCCTGGAAAGTAGCTTATCAGGGATGTAAAGTGGTAGCACATGTGGCTTAGCCTAACTGCCAAAAACTCTGATATAGGTGAATTTCTCCTTCCCAAACCAACTCGCTACTGTAGTCAAATCTACTGCTGCTTGCTCAGATATTTTAGGGGCAGGTTTATTAAAAATTGAATAATGAATTGGTAACATAAAACCGTTGCAGATTTGGTACAGGTGGTGCTTATAACTAGTCTTCCAAAGTTTTCGATGATATATGTGAATGGGTGTGGGGTCTTGCGACATCCACCTCCATCCCAGTATAGGAAATTTTCATAATTTAAAACACAACACATCATTATTATATGCATTATAGTAAAATGTGGATTAACCTCTCTGTGACACGATAGTCAGACCTGAAGTCAATATGGCTTTGGCTAACTTGTCGGACAATATGACCGCCCAGTCCATGATTTCTCCACTGCATGCTGCCTCAATTAGGGGGACCATTTCTATGGTGATATTGGCAGAGTCATGCAATCCCCATTACCTACACATCATAATTCCAACATAACAGTAAGGTGAACACAGGGAGTCAACTGAGTACTTACCCGAGGTTTCATGCTTGTGTTTTGCTGGATTCTGTCTCCAGCCTCGAATAGGTTCAGATTCAGTCTCGTTCTCTGCTCGAAACTTCTCCAAAAATGCAACATTATACTTCTTCTCTTCTCGTTGCAGGTGATACATTAGCCTTAGGTCTTCGGCTCGAAACGAACCGAAAACCCTCCCATCCGTAGATTCAAATAGTCTATCGATAGTTGGGAGCTCTTGGAGTGCCCACCTTACCACATCTGTGTAAGGAAGAACCTACTCCCGAGCCACTATTCTGTGTAGGAAGGAGTCAGCCAAGTCTTTTAGATTGGCATCAGATTTTCTGTTATTGTCGCATAAAATCTCCACTTCGGTCACCATTGGCCCTTCGGCCTCATTCAAATTATAAGTCCCCTACCAAGTGGTCTTGGGGAGTCCTAAGCATGTTGTATTTGATATTAGTCCTTTGTTCTTCCCAGTTGGATCAGCGACAGTTAGCCCTGCGGCGGGCGGAGCAGTAGGCATTGTAGTCTTCTTGGATTTCTTTCCCATTCCACTTTCTTCTGTTTCTGTGAAAGAATTCTATGCAGAGTGAAAGATAAGCGCCACATGCAAAAATATCATGAATCGAAGAGAATGAAATATATATATATCTTGGCGCATTCACAGTAATTAATCGACTTAAGGTGGCCTTAGGATTAAATACGTGGATGACTTCAAGCCTGCTTTTCTTATTAAATGGTCGTTACGGCCTGTCAGTCTCATTAATTACAATTGCTTCGATTAATGGATAAATGATTTATTTGAAGCATGTTGAGGGCGATTTGGCGGTTTGAACATGGATGAGCGACTTTTCCAAAGGATATGGCCTTAATTACGAATACATCAAATCAAACTGCCTTTATGACTGTTACCTTGAGAAATGTGCCATTTACCTTTTGCGAAATCGGGCATCGGGGAAATGCTAAATTATTGCATTGGTTTTGCTTGGAATCCTCGATCGCCGATATCCGATATCGCATTGCGTCGGGCATCGTTGATAGTGCCGCTTAGGATGAGGGCATGGTGAATCACCGATTGCTGATAGTGATATCGCATCGCATGGTAGCAAGGATCATTACTTCGTGTTACTTTATGCTTTGCTGATATCCAATAGCGATTTCGCATCAGTGAAAGCCAATATGTCTCTTACATTGTGTTTTCTTTGTCATTGCGATATGCGATCTTGCGATCGCTTTATCGCAATGATAAAGATAAATCGTTTTATATCGAGGTTTTTTGATTGGTTTTATTAAAAACCCTCTTTGCGAAATAGAACTTTAAATTGATACCAATTTGAAACAAAAATTAAAAAGGGACCTATTTCACATTATATTTTTTGGAATTTTAATGATATGAAATGGGGGGTTGTTGTAGGGAACAACACTGCCTTACAATGGTAAGCCAAATCAAATAAAAGTTGAACGAGAATTACATCAGAAGTACATAGTAACAGAGTTAGAAAGAGAAAATGAACTAGTAGCATATAATAGTAGCATAATTGGCAATTACTCAGTGGATTCTTTTCTCGACAATTTTAATGCTCATACGTCCCCATATTTAGAACATTCTGTTTTGTCCCAAGTCGAAAGTTTTTCTCAAAAAAATAGTTCAAAATGTATCAATTTTTTAGATAAACCTATAAATAAATCTTTGTTTTGGAAATTATTTTTTTATGGTTCTAAATCTAACAAAGGAGCAGGAGCAGGATGTGTGCTAATTAATCCAGAAGGAGACAAAATCATGTTAACATGCAGGCTCGAATTTGATTGCACCAACAATACAACAGAATATGAGGCTTTAATTCAAGGGCTGTACAAAGCAATCGAGCTAGACATAAAGTATCTCCAAGTCTTCGGAGACTCTGAAATTGTAGTCAGACAGGTACGGAATACTATACATTGCCTGTCAGGTCATTTAAAACACTATCAATCTTTAGTTCAAGATCCGACTGAGCATTTTACAACATTCAATATTTCATCAATTCCCAGACTCCAGAATGCAAGCGCTGACCTTTTAGCTAACGTAGCTTCTAAGCTCATTCCTTTAGAAGATTTTAGTCCAGATAGATTCTCAATAGAATTAATCTTTAGACCTTCTATTCTTGACAACATCACAAATTGGAG
>APFE030204292.1:0-16323 GCA_000404065.3 Pinus taeda
CTACCTTCCTCCCTCTGTCTCTCTCCTCCTCGCTCTCTCCATCCCCCTCACCACTCACTCCCTCTCTTCCTTTCTACCCCTCATCCCTCTCCATCTTCCCTCCCTTCCTCCCTTTCTCCTCTCTCCCCCTGCCTCCGTTCTCTCTCCCTATCCCCCCACCTATCCTCCACTCCCCCACCTCCCTTCTGCCTCCTTCTCCCTCGTTCGATTAATCTCCCACTCTCTTCCCCTTCGTTCCTCCCTCCCTCCATCTCTCTCCTCTCTCCCTCTCCCTCCCTTCATCCCTCTCCTCTCTGCCCATGCCTCCCTCCCTCTGTCTCTCTCCTCTCCCCCTCTCCCTCCCTCTCTCCTGTCTTCCTTTGCCAACCTCTTCCTCCCCCCTTCTCTCCCACTCTCTATATCCTTCTCTCCCTCTCCTCTCTCCCCCTGACTCCCTCCATTCATCTCTCTACTACCTCCTCCCTCCATCTCAGCACTTGCTCCCTTCTTGTCCCCCCATGGCCTCCCCCACTACTTGCTCCTTGTCTTACTCTCCTTCCCTCCTCCTCCCTCCTATCCCACTCACTCTATCCTTCTCTCCAGATTTCATAATCAACTGTATACTAACCTAATTTGTCATATCATTTATTAAAATAATAAATGATTATATAACTAATAAATAACTGTTTCAAAATTAATGAGATAATTTATTATTTAGTATATGGGAGAAGTTATCACAAACAAATAGACAATAGAGATAGAAATAATAATAATCCACCGTCCTAGCTGAGCTATCATGCTCCCAGGCAATAGAATATTAGCAAAACGTTAGTGATTGGATATGATACTCATTGCATACTGAAATAGGGTTTTTGAAAGAGAGAAGTTAATTGTCACCCTCTATTCGGTGTAACTGCATCTTGAAACGAGGATTAGGGTAACTGCATCTTGAAACGAGGATTTTCGATTCCAATTGAGAGAAGTTAATTGTAATGATGTAGTTATCGGGTAACTACATCTTGAAACGGGGTTTTTGGAGACAACGGATTAGGGTAAGTGCATCTTCAAACAAGGTTTTTCTAGAAACGATAGAGCCTCACTATTTTTATTAGCTGTGCATGTAGTTGCTAATATGGTCGATTGACATATACTTTGTCTGGTTAATTGTTAGAAGTCTGTCTCTAATTTATTCTATTGGTTGTAAGAATCATCTATATTCCCCTAGTCAATTGTTATTTCCGTCTATGTATCACTCCGTATGTACCAGATTTGATTTTCCGGAGTCTTAACTCGAAACATATATTTTAAGGACCGAGTGGTGGCAGATTTGTGGGGCTCTGTATCTCCATGACTCTCACCAGCTAAGCCTAAACCAACCCACTTCCTTGGTCGATTTGATAGAGAAGAGGCCGAACATCAAGATGAATGGAGAAAGAATGAGTTGGCGGCTAAGAAAGAGAAACACAATTTTGAAGGTAAAAATTCAAAATGTTTTACGAACGACCACTACCCAGAAATCAAACATCTAAATGAAAATCGATTCAAACACAGAGCAACCTAAAATCTGAAAATAAAACTCTTCCCTTAAATTATATTTGCTGAGAACTATTAAACCAATTCTGCTTCAGTAATTCACCTTCACTTTCCTGATTCATAAATCTACGCGAAGGATTGAGCTGGACAACGTTAAAACTTATTCTGTAAGAGGCAAAATCTCTTATGTTCTCAATATATTATTTGAAGCCCAGCTTTGTACTTAGGGATGCGGATATATTTATTAACTAAAGAGTTCTATATCTTATAAGTAAATTGATAGAAGGTATTGAGAGATAACTGCAAGGTGCCTTTCAACTACCTTTTCTGCCCTGAGTGCCTGCCACTCTCTTTTCAGGTATGACACACTATACTTTGTTTTCATAGCTATTTCTATATTTGCATATCTCCAAATTAGAAAGAGGGCTTTAAATTTAATAAGCAAAGAGATCTAAATCTTATAAGTAAATGGAAATTTAAAGTAACAACACCACAATCAAGCAGGTATTGAGAAGTAACTGCATGGTACCTTAAAGTTGCTTGCTCCATGGTCGTGCTCACTCCGTGGTTCGTCCTCTCTAAATGAGCAGTAAAGAAGGTGAAATAATCCAGTATGGTACCTTAACGTTGCTTGCTCCATGGTCGTGCTCACTCCGTGGTTCGTCCTCTCTAAATGAGCAGTAAAGAAGGTGAAATAATCAAGAAAAACAAAAAATCCAGAAATAATCAATAAATAATCAATATAATAGTATGGCCTGTTCGTTGGACTGCCACCGGCGCCTTTCGATCGTCAGCAAGGTCATGTTAGGAACCCCAGGGACCTCGAGCAAACCAGTTCCCCAGCCCTTGCCAGCACCGAAGTCCCAGGCCGTGCGACCCATCACCATGAAGTGATTTCTTCCTCCGCTTCGATTCCACTCGTCTCTCTTTCTCAGCCACGACATGATCCCCACACCGTGCGACGACTCGGGCATTCTGTCCGGTTGTGGATACAAATATCTGAGAGCGTCGAGGGCCGCGTAGTAAGGCACAAACATGGCGTCGGCCATGTCAGGGTCGGGAGTGAGGCATCTGTATTGCTTCATCCTCTCGTGAGATATGATCTCCAGCATATAAGTATCCGTGTCGAACCAGCCATCGGCCAGGGAGCTATTATACGGTGGCCCGAAGCCATAGTTGGCGGCGCGCGGACAGAGGTTCAACCAGGGCGCGAGACCGAACTTGCACCGTTTCAAGATATCTGCGTTAAATTCCGTAGGAAGTTGGTACATGAAAATTCTTTGACCCCTGCAACTATCGGCGACGAGAGGCATCTTGAATTGCTGGGGATGGAGAGTTTTCCATGTCCATACGAACATCAATAACAGCAATACGAAGAGCGCGTAATTCGTTTCTTTCATGGCCCCGTTTGTGCCATCCCGTATCCGTATACATGCAAACCCACACAGATACACACGAACAAACAAACACCGAGACATGGAAACATAAAAATAGACAAACACAAAGATATAAGAATAGACAAACAGAGAGAGAGGAAAAAGGGGAGCTCTCTCGTAGTGAGCACATAAGATTCGATCGTGACGTATATCCTGCTTTTCAGGATTTTTCACTTTGTGTGTCCTGCTTTTCCGGGTTTTCCAGTTTGCGTGCCCAACTTTTTCCAGTTGGTCAAGTTCATATAATGATAACATTATAACGGTTAGGTCAAGTTTTATTACACATATATGAGAACGGTTAAGTTTTTGAAATCCTACATATGCCAATTTAAATAAATTGGAGCATGATAATTAATTAATACGCTAATTGATTTTCTCAATTAACTAACATGCTAATTGATTTTCTCTCGTATTCTTCTTCGACCTAACGGTCATGTCTCTGGATGATGCCAGATTTTATCCAATTCCAGCATTCGAAAGACTAAATGTTTCATGATCTTGGGTAAATGTTCCTGATTTATATTTATGCGTAAATGTTCCTGAGTTATATTTATGAGATTTCCAAACGTTTAGTGAGTTATATTTATGAGATTTCCAAACGTTTAGTGAGTTATATTTAGTGAGTTATATTTATGAGATTTCCATTTGTTATTGCTTTTTAATACCTTCTTATTTAAAAATCGTTATAAAATTTACAGAAGCAATAAAGTGAAGTGTTTATGAGTTGCATAGTATTTTTGATTTTTTATCTTTTATCATTGTAAAATTTTTAATTTAATTTTTATTTATAAATTAGAAATTTAGATATATTTTTTTTTAATCTATGTTCTATATTTTTAATTTAAACAATTTTGAATTTTTTTATATAATTGTATTTCTTTTATAATAAAATTAAAAAAATATTTTATAACTTATAAAATAATAATAGATATTGAAATAGCTAAATTGTTATTTTTAGTGGTTAGTGTCCCAGAACTACTATAAAAATTATTAGTGGATATTGAAATAATTATTTAATGTTATTATTATTTTCACATCTTAATAAAAACTAAAAAAAAATTGGTTAAAAGATTGTTTTTTATATCTTTTATAAATCTCAAACAAAAAATATCAAGTTTCATAATACTTAGTTTCCTTTTCCTTAACCTTGGTGATTCAATAATTGTGGTACATTTTAGGAGTGTCTCTTAATAAGTATCACCTTCATGTACAAGAGATTCCCAACATGCTCCCAAAACATCCTATCAATCATTAAAATAGGCTCCGGCTCCATAGGTATTGATCAAATATGGGAATTATCTAAACACTTTAATGTATTAAGTTGCATAGTTACAATCTAATCCTCACTTAACAGAATGACCAATTATGCTTCTCTCAAGAAAATGAAAAAAAAATAGTTAACAAATATTTTCTGAAGCCACATTTAAAAAGCGTACTAGATACATATTTAAGCTAGTTAATTATATTATAATATGTTCAACCCCTATTTCCCACAATGGCCTATTATATAATAGGAGATTCATGCTTTTTTTAAGGTCAAATGAGTCAAATGGGCACAAATTATTCCTATCGCTCAAGGTCAAATATAATAGCGAGTTTTCTAAAGAGTATTATTTATTACCCATACTTCCCTAACAAGAAACCAATTAAAAAAAAATCCTTCATCATTTTTGTAAAAAATAGTCCCTGATCATTCTTGTAAAAAATAGTACCTTATCCCTTATTTAACATAAGGGGCAAAAAACTTATGAATATGGGAGAACAAAAAGGTAGGATCCTTACTAATAGATCACTCTATTGTAAGCTCATATCTATGAATCAATAATATCTTTTCATAATACCTTTTCCAAGAGCCAATAAACTAGGAATGTTTATCTCGAAAACCTCTTTCATCTCGTTGAAAAGTGCATATCACGATATCTATAGTTGTTTGTTCATGAATGTTATGAAGACACTTATGCCAGCATTCCAACTCAAACTTCTTGTTTCTCCACAAATTGGAAGAGGATACACTGGAAGAATTCTAGGCTTCTTAAAGATCTAGCTTATTAGAGGATTTCTAAGATATCTATTTCTACCAAAATATATATCCCAAAGATAACGGGATCAATAATACATGTTTTTTCCTCTTTGTAGCAACATGTAGATGACTTTAACTACATATTTTTCCCACATAATTTGGTTCAAAACGTACAAGATAGTTGGCATGAAAATTTTGGTATAGAAGATAAAGGGACGAATAATACATGTTTTTTCCTCTTTTTAACATAAGGTAAATGACTTTAAACACATATTTTTCCCACATAGTTTGGTTCAAAATAATCAAGATAGTTGACATGAAAATTCTGATATAGATAAATATAAATTTGTATCGAACTCGATGGGAAGAGAAATTCTTGAAAAAACATCTCAGGGTTTTTTGTTATAGATGTTGATCCGCTCCTTTATCCGATCACAACTTTTTTGAGATACACGTTGATCTGATCCTTTAATCTTCATTGCAGCGAAAATTTTTCTACCGGGTCGTCTTTTTGTTTTGTACCTTGTAGCTTTTGATAATCCTCACTGTCGGTCTTCACTGAATGTTCACCACTTTGTATGCACTCTCAGATTCGTGTTCTTATCCACGAACATGCAATGACCGAAGCGGCGTATGGGTAATGGCGGACGTTCGTGTGTAAGGATTAAATACCTTGCCAAACGTGAGCCCTGCCACCGACTCTGGGGAACTGATTGTGACCATCTGTCTATCAAAGTGGTCACGTAGCCAGTCGTGTAGGAAAGAAAGGTTGATAGAGGACTTCACCCATGTCTTGGTTTAGAAGCGGAAAAACATGCAGGGCTTTTTTGGATTTAAATCGAGCAGAGCATTTTGGAAGTGTTCTCTCTCGTGTATGTCAATGTCTGTGTAGCTGTGACTCTGTGTTGGTTCCTCTATTTCTGTCTATATTGTCTCTGTGTTGTGTGGATGTACCTTGTAGCTTTTGATGTAGAATAGCAGAGTTGTTTCATCTTTTGCATTTGAAGTAAAAGTGATTCCTCATGTGTAGCTGTGACTCTGTGTTGGTTCTCTGTTTCTGTTTATATTGTCTCTGTGTTGTGTGCCTGTACCATGTAGCTTTTGATGGAGAAGAGTCGAGTTGTTTCATCATTTGCGTTTGCAGTAAAAGTGATTCTACGTGACCGTGATATGTATTTCTGTTTTGTCTATCTGAAGGGATGAATGGACGAAAGCAAGTAGATGTCAACATTGAGAGGTATTTACGGTGAAGAGGAGGGAACCAGAGAGAGTAACAGTGATAAGGGAGGTACTTACAGTAGAGGGGAGGGAACAGAGCAGTAACAGTGATCTTTGTTATAGCGGCGATAGTGATATTTGTTACAGCCATAAGGTATGTTTTTTATATTTATTTTCTCTTTTTGGTTGTGTAGATTACATATGTTTTTTATATTTATATTCATATTCATAATTTATTATTTAGTTTTGGTCGCGTAGATTAGATATGTTTTTTATATTTATATTCACAATCATAATTTATTATTTAGTTTTGGTGGTATAGATTAGAGTAGAATTTTCAATTTTCTTGTTTTGTATTTCTACTACGTCTCCTCTTTCACTACTTCCCTGACCTAATTTAATGTTTTTAAATCTTTATGCTCTGACATTGCTGGATCGATTTCATTAATATTTTAGGTCTGCTATTGCTCGATTAATCTCTTAAGTCTACTATTGCTTGGTCGATGTCATTAATTTCTTATGTCCTCTTCATTTTTAGTTTATAGTTGGAAGTGTGATCAAGTACAAAGTAATAATTTCAAGGTACTGAAATGTTTATTTTATGGGTATGGTTGCTTTCCAAATGGAATTAAGCTATCTTATTAGAAGGTAATAAATATATTGACGTAGGAAAGCCTTTAAACTGGTAGGAAAGAGATGTTGTGAGGTTGCCTTTGATGATATCCTGATGTTCTTCTATAACATGGATTTATATAGGTCTTTTCCATATTCGACGAAACATAAGAAGAAGCTTTGTGGTACTAGGGATATGGCAATTCTATCTCCACCATTATTTTTTCCCTAAAACTTTGTTTAGCACTTCAGGATCATCCAGACCAGGACCTCCATGGTTTTTATGTTTACAAATAGTTTCCCAAGCTACCAAAGCCCATTTCTTTCTCTCCTCCCCTTTACCCCAAAGAAAATCTCTTTGAATATTTCTATATTGTTGCATAACCCCTTTTGGAGCTGGAAGGGCTGAAAACATGAATATGGAGATTGTTTGAAGCACGAATTTTGTAAGCACCAGTTAACCCACCAAGTTCAAAGATCTGATTGTCCATTTTTAAGTCTTGTCGTGCAGGTTATTAATCACTGGCTCCCAAAGATTGGATTCCTTGTGTAGATTATGTAAGTGTGAACATCCATTTTCAATGTGAAGAGGAAGTACATTTCCTTTTACAAGTTTTATTAGATTGAGTGATACAATGAAATATAGTCAAGGTCAAACAAATCCAATACTTATTTCCAAAATTGAAGGACATGACATAAAAGAGCGATTTTTTGTAGAGCAAGTTAGCAAGTGTGTAGTCTTACTCAAGTACTGGGGTTTGGTGACCTTTAAGTGGTGGATTAGGACTCAAACATAGACTATTAGAGAAGGAAATATGACCATCCAAAACATCTATAAGGTATCCCACTCTTCTATTTGGTGCCACTAACCATATCCATCTCTACCCCATAGTTGATTGTAGTTTTCTAGGGAGGCTCACCCTCATATCCTAACTAACTGGTCAAACACAGTATCAAAAAATTAGAATATCTTATACTTCAATGAGTAACTTGAGTGAACACTATATAGAGAAACTATAATTTTTCTTCTTCTTTATTGGTAATATCAATAATTGCAAGATAATGGCATCAACTATCTCCACTAAAATGTCCTTTGGGACATGCACCTTCATTGATTCAATATTGTATCAATAAAATAGTAACAAGTGCATCATTTACCTATTTCCCAAATTTGTTTGTACTAAGGGGAGAAACTCCAACACAGTCTTGTGTTATTATTTTCCAAGACAATGACCTAGTCAATGGATCTTCCAGTGAACGTATATGTTTTGTATCGTACTTCTTGTAGAGAAACTTTTAAGGACATGTGTTTCACTAGTATCATGTTCATCCTTTACACTTACTAATTCAGAAAACATTTGGACTATTAAAAAAGGGTCGAGGGACATTCTCACCTCTACAAATGATAAATACAAAGTATAATATTGATATATTCTACATATATTAATTGCATTGTTTCTAGAAGTAAACCCCTGAATACCTAAAAGCCATTTACATTCAATGTTGAAACCACAAACTTTATCACTAAAATTCCAAAAAATAGGGATATATTGATTCTATATACTCTACCAAAATTTCCAAGTAACTTAACACTAAAACCAAAAGATAACTGCAATATTTTGAGATATTTTGAAACAATTAGCCATGTGTGCTTATCTAAAGCTAGGAGGGCCAATAAGGTGTCAAGGAGTGGACCTTAGATCCATATTTGAGCTTTGACATGAATGAGAGATGTTAGAAAAGTATATATTACAGATAAATGGAAGAGATAGAATATAGTGCAGAAATATAAACACAGAAAATACATAAAACAAGAGAAACAAAGATATACATGGTTCACCCAATTTAGGCTACATCCACGGGAAACAAATAGATCTTCCTTTATATTATCCAACAAACTAAAGAGATACAACCTACAAAAAATCGTTGTAATTCCCTCTTCACTCTCACATAATCTCCTCTCTCTTTTCACTGAGAATACATATCTACATAGACGCAATACAATTCCCTCATATATAGCAAAGGGTTTCCTTCTAGGGCAAAAAATCCAAAACTAAACATAACTTCTATGGTCAGATCTCTGCCTAATGAATGACCCAAATTGACTACAACATTATAACATCTTACAAGGCAATTTTACATCTATGTTTAGCTTTGGGACTGGTCCCCCTCGACCCCCCTTGCCACGCAAATATTATGGGTGGCATTGCCGCCACATTACGAACTGGGGTCGAATGTGGTGATACCTCTAAATAAACAAGGTAATCTGGATCCACATCCAACAAGACGGGTTAAAGCTATGCCCACCATTATTGAGGAGGAATGTCTCTATCTAGTCGACTCTCCAAGATTATTGACATCAACTCAACACACGAGTTATGGAAATCATAATTATGTGGAGATAATAATAGTCCATCACAATGCTACTTGGGCTAAACACAATTGATGACTTTCACAACCCATACACGGGCTTAGTTATTATCTTTTTATAATTCTCTATATGAGTTCATTTTCAAGTCCAATTATAGTAATACCAATAAACCCAATGTAGTGTCTCTCATATGGCTTCTAATAGATAACCTATATCATCTTTCTTCTCTCTAGATAAATTTTCTACATGTTCAAGTCTCAAGCCAATTTAACCATATGTTTTCTTATTCTCTTTCATTAGTTAGTACATTGTGAGAAAAAGCAGAGTTTATCACCTACTAAATATTTTATTAGGATCATTGTGTTCAACTATTTTCCTATGCATTATTTTAATGTCAAGCATGATGGGATGAGAATGAATTAGGATAAATGTCTTATATGATGGATTTTTAGCTTATTTAATCATTCTTGAATGATGTTGGGCCTTGGATAGAATATGGTACCACCTAAAATTTTACTTAAAGTTATAAATCCCTGAAAATGAGTGAAACCCTAGGGGGAACTCAAAAAAATTGTCCGATGGAGATAAGATGCATTTCTGATAAATAATTCGCATATTCAGCATAACCAACCTGCATTGACCGGAAATATTTAGCATATCCAGCAAAGATTGCTCGGATAGCGAGAAATTTACTCGCATATTCGAGGATATACATGTCGGAAATTGTTACGGTCAGGCAAACATCGCATATCAGCCAAGACAATTCGCATATCGAACCGTGTATCCTGGGAAAACAGAATTATAAATACCGCGTTGATAGTGAATAAACCACTTATGCATACCGCGTTGATAACCAACCACCCACATTTTCATAAGCATTAATAATGAATAGATAATTAATAATGAATATATAAAGAAACCATAGACGAAAGATTCTTACGGGAAGCCCTAATACGAAACATTCATACGTGAAAATATATGGATATTCTGATAATCCCACCAAATAATTGCATTGCGATGGTAATTAGCATATGCATTACCGATCAATTAGCATCGCGACGATAATTGTGAGAATTTGCAAGTCTTAAAAGGAAAATACAAATTACACTCAACAGAATTTCAGTAGTCTTGGTCAATATGCATATTCATTAGCCTCAAATGTCCAAAATATATGTCAATGACACTTTCTGTATGGCTACAAAGAATACACACATACCGGGTAAGATATTCGTTGAGAACCCAAAGGCCGCTATCATCTTTGATTGATTTCTGGTAGAATGCTAATAACGTCTCACACATGTTGCTCTCTGTGTCTGCCATGACTCCCGTAAGTAAAATCCAACTTACAATTTTCAGCTCAAAACTGGTGTATTACCTAATTACCTATCCCATCAAGAAAATGAATTCAGGGAATTCATTCATTCAGTTGATCAAACTTGGGCACTGGATAGCTGGATTAAGGCTATGGGAGAACTGAACCACCACTGCTTTCGCATTGAACTAGCGGCAAACTGCTAGCACAAACTGCTTTCGTATTGAACTAGCAGCACACGTCCGCCTCATGCGATGGCTCACCAGCCTGAAGGCCACGTGTTGCTTGCTGTTTTTTCAAATTATTTTATATAATGTTTATAATATAGAGTTAGGTTTTCATTAATATAGAATTAGGTTTCATATCATGTTTATTATCGTATAGAATTAGGTTTCTTTATTATTATTAAATAAATAAATAAAAATACTTTTGTAATAATATTAAATTTATTATTTTTTTGTAATTAATATAAATATAAATAAATAAAATGTACTAAATAATTCTATATAAATAGAATAATTAATGAAAGAAAGAGGGGCTCAATTCATTAATCAAATCAACTAATAAGATTTAAGACTTTTTACAACCAATACTAATTTTTCGCTAGTACTTCACTTTTAGCTTGATTCTAATCAATTTATGGTTTCCTTGTCTAAGGAAGAGGGCGTGGTTAGCCTCCTATCGAAATGTAGTCTTAGGAGATGCTAAGCGTAGGAAGAAGGAGGCAAGAACAACAACTTATCAATCCTCCCACCTCCTTAGAAATTCATCCCAAGGAGGTCGACAAGATGCCTCAATCTTAGGCACTACAATGTACAAAATTAGATCAAGATGTTGCATCTCTAAATTCATTGAAAACCCCACATGTGACGTCAAGTGAGATAAAATATTGGAGCAGATAGAGTTCAGGCATGACCGCACTTTAATGTGCAAATTTATTAGTGCTTGGCCACCAAAACCAGATTTGGCAGCATGGATCAAGGCTAAATGGCACCCATAAGTGCATGTTGATTTTCATATTGGAGCCAAAGGTTTTCTTATCATGATTTTCTCTAATTTATAAGATCTTTCATGATCGTTCTTCATCTCGTTCTAGATGCCCCATTTCAACTAAGACAAAGAAAATGCTTTGGCTTAGCATAGAAAGATCCACACAGAAAGATATGAAAGATGAACCCTTAGCAGAGCAAGATCCTCTACAATAGGATTAAAAATTACCTAAGGAATCCTTGGAGCCACAACCCAAGCCCACCCAAGATACTTCTACAAAGAAAAGGAAGAACCCATATAGCACAATGGAAGACATAATAATTATGAAATCTGAAATGCATGATGTGAAGACAATGTTCGAAGAAATCATAATGGAGACAAGTTATTAGGTAAACATAGAAGGCTTGGATGAAATGGAAGTAGAGGAGAAAACTCTCTTCGAGATATTACCCATTTCAGTTTTCGAGGTGCAAATGGTTCTTCTCTAAAAATCATATCTCAAGATTTGATTCACCCTTTTGGAGAGAATGATGACTCCCACAACTCCTAACTAGTGTTCTTTTTCTTTCAATTAGAGAGACTCCCCTCAACCACTCAAAGGAGACAAATGATGGGGGAGGAAAACTATACAACAATTGATGGAATACGTAGGGAATCTTCTCGCCGATTTACACAATATTACTTACTTTCAAAGATGTTCCCCCCATCAATCCTTCTCAATGAAAGTGATTTTATGGAACATATGGGGTCTCAATAGAAAGGGAAAATAAAGATTCCTTAAAGACAAAATATTTATTTTTTAAGGTTTCTTAATCATTCCTCTTGGCACAGGGGTGGATCCCCTATGATTCCATGTGGCATATTACCCTAGGGAATCTTCATTGGCATAATTCCACTCATGCCTAGGGAAATTCAAATTCAACCCTACGACCTTGGGGGAGGATCCATCATAGCGCAAGGGAGGTATCATCTCATATGACAGCACTTTAGTCTCTATACTTAGTATTATTGTTCAAATAATCATTGTAATACACCCCCTTAGCTAAGACATTGTGTCACTATAGTGCATCCAAAATTCCATGCAACGCCTTATGGTTGGATACTTAATCATCACTTCAAAGAATATCTTCAAGTGTTTTTTGCACCACTAAGCATGGCTCCCTTGGTGCATATCAATATCAATCTCCACATTTAATGAAAAATTATTTATCACTGTTACCCTAGGTGCATTATAGATCTGTGCATTAGGTTCATGAAAACATTTTTCTTCATCTTCCCTTTTATTGTCTACATTTTCCTTGGTTAAGAAATTGAAACACATTGAGATGTCAAAGTGATGTGAGGTAGACTTGTAATTGGTCCTTGAGATAGGTTGGAATTGACCACTCAGTTTATGACCTATATCATCTCTAGGTTTACATACAATCAACCTACACCTGCCATATAACAGATATAAGTTATGAAGTCCATGAAAAATAAACTCTTTAGGGCTTAGGGTTTAAAATGTTATAAAATGCTTAGGGTGTAGGGTTTACGGTTTATAACACTTTAGTAAATGATTTGAATAAATAGTTAGAAAAAGCTACAAAACCCTACTAAAATGCTATAAAATGCTTAGGGTTTAGGGTTTAGGACTTAGGGTTTAAAATGTTATAAAATGCTTAGGGTTTACGGTTTATTCTTTAGGGTTTAGAACACTTTAGTAAATGCTTGTAGTAAACACTTAAAAAAAGATACAAAATGCTTAATAAAATGTTATAAAATGTTTAGGGTTTAGTGCTTGGCTTTAAAATGTTATAAAATACTTAAGGTTTAACGTTTAGGGTTTAGGTTTTGGGGTTTACAATTGTTTAGTAAAACCTTTTAATAAACACTTAAAAAAATTACAAAAGGATTGTTAAAATGTTATAAAATGATTAACATTTAGGGTTTAGGCTTTAAAATTTCATAAAATGCTTACGGTGTAGGAATTAGGGTTTAGTGTTTAGCATTTAGGGTTTATAACACTTTAGTAGATTTTAATAAATTCTTAAAATAAGTTATAAAACGCTTGTTAAAATGTTATAAAATTCTTAGCCTATAATGATTTGGTTTAGTGTTTAAAATGTTATAAAATGATTAGGTTTTAGAGTTTAAAATGTTCTAAAATGCTTAGTGGTTAGAGCTTAGGGTTTAGGTTTTATGATTTAGGGTTTAAAATGTTATAAAATGATTAGGGTTTAATATTTATGCTTTAGAATTTAGAAGAATTTAGTAAATGCATTTATGCTCTAATGTTTATGACACTTTAGTTTAGTGTTTAGGGTTTATGGTTTGGGGTTTATGGTTTATGGTTTAGTGTTTAAGGTTTAGGGTTTAAAAATGTTATAAAATGCTTAAGTTTTAGGGTTTAGTGTTTATAACACTTTAGTAAATGATTTTAATAAGCACTTAACGTAAAGTTACAAACAATTGTGTAAATGTTATATAATGCATGGGGTTGAGGGTTAAGTGTTTAGGGTTTATAACACTTTAGTAAATTATTTTAATAAACACGTAAAAAAAGGTATGAAACACTTGTTAAAATGTTATAAAATGATTAAGGTTTAGGTTTTAGGGTCTAAAATGTTAAAAAGTGCTTACGATTCATTGTTTCAGGTTTATAACACTTTAGTAAATGATTTTAATCAACAATTAAAAAAAGTTGCTAAATGTTTTTTAAAATGTTATAAAAAAAATTTGGGTGTAGGGTTTAGGTTTCAGAGTTTAGGGTTTAGGTTTTAGGATTTAGGGTTTTAAATTTAATAAAATTCTTAGGGTTTAGGGTCTAGGGTTTAGGGTTTATAACACTTTAGTAAATGTTTTTAATAAGAACTTGAAAAAAGTTTCAAAACAATTCTTAAAATGTTATAAAATGACTAAGGTTTAGGGTTTATAACAATTTAGAAAATCCTTTTAATAAACACCTAAAGGAAGTTACAAAATGCTTGTTAAAATGTTATAAAATTCTAGGATTTAAGGTTTAGGGTTTAGAAATCAGGATTTAGGGTTTATAACACTTTAGTAAATTATTTTAATAAACACTTAAAGAAATGTTACAAGACGCTAGTTAAAATGCTATAAAATGTGTAGGGTTTAAGGTTTAGCGTTTAGTGTTTAAATTGTTAACATATGCTTGAGATTTAAGGTTTAAGGTTTAGGGCTTATAAAACTTTTGTAAATGCTTTTAACAAACTCTTGAAAAAAATTACAGAACATTTTTTAAGATAGTATAAAATGCTTAGGGTTTCCGGTTTATAACACTTTGCTAAATGATTTTAATAAACACTCAAAAAAAAGTTAGAGAAGGCTTGTTGGAATGTTATAAAACTCAAAACGTTTTAGGGCTTATAATGTTATAAAATTCTTATGGTTTAGGGTTTAAAATGTTATAAAATCCACAAGTCTTAGGCTTTAGGCTTTAGTTTTTATAACACTTTAGTAAATTATTTTAATAAACTCTTTAAAAAAAGATTCAAAACACTTGTTAAAATGTTATAAAATGCATACGGTTTAGGGTTTAAAATGTTATAAAATGCCTAGGGTGTAGCTTTTAGGGTTAAGAGTTTCGTTTTAGGGAATAATTTTTATAACTCTTTAGTAAATGATTATAATAAAAACTTAAAAGAAAAGTTACAAAATGCTTGTTAAAATATTATAAAAATCTTAGGGTATAATTTTTAGGGTGGAGAGTTTAAAATGTTATTAAATGCTTAGGTTATAGGGTTTAAAATGTTATAAAATGCTTAGGGTTTATGGTTTATAACACTTATTAAAATGTTATAAGACACTTATCAAAATGTTATAAAATGCTCATGGTTTAGGGTTTAAAATGTTATATAATTCTTAGGGTTTTGGGTTTATGGTTAGTGTTTAGGAATTAGGGTTTAGGGCTTATAACACTTTAGTAAATTATTTTAATAAACACTTAAAGAAATGTTACAAAATTCTAGTTAAAATGTTATAAAATGCTTAGGGTTTAGGCTTTATGGTTTAGTGTTTAAAATGTTAATAGATGGTTAAGGTTTAGGGTTTAAGGTTTAGCGCTTATAACACTTTAGTAAATACTTGTAATAAACACTTTAGAAAATGTTGTAAAAGGCTTTTTAAAAAGTTATAAAATGCTTAGGGATTAGGATTTATAACACTTTACTATATGCTTTTAATAAACACTCAAAAAAACGCTAGAGAAGGCTTGTTGAAATGTTGTCAAATTCATAGGTTTTAGGGTTTACAATGTTATAAAATTCTTACGGTTTAGGGTTTAGAATGTTATAAAATACATAGGGCTTATGATTTGGTGTTTAGGTTTTATAACACTTTAGTAAATTCTTTTAATAAACATTTAAAAAAATATCAAAAAACTTGTTAAAATGTTATAGAATGCTTAGGGTTTAGGGTTTAAAATTTTATAAAATGCTTATGGTTTAGGGTTTAGAATTTATTTATTAGGCATTAGTGTTTATAACACTTTAGTAAATGGATTTAATAAACACTTAAAAAGAAGTACAATACACTTGTTAAAATGTTATAAAATTCTTAGGGTTTAGGGTTTATTCTTTAGGGTTTAGAACACTTTAGTAAATGGTTTTAATAAACAATTTAAGTTATAAAATCCTTGTTTAAATGTTATAAAATAATTGGGGTTGAGGGTTAAGCTTTTAGGTTATATGGTTTAAAATGTTATAAAATGCTTAGGGTTTAGTGTTTAGGGTTTATAACACTTTAGTAAATTATTTTAATAAACATATAAACAAAGGGTATGAAACACTTGTTAAAATGTTATAAAATTCTTAAGGTTTAGGGTTTAGGGTTTAAAACATTAAAAATACTT
>APFE030204308.1:0-11224 GCA_000404065.3 Pinus taeda
ATGGATATTTTCATTCCAAAGAAAAGGAGTCATCCCACCTTACTCAACTAGCAATTATGTCATTTGATATAAAACACTGGAGATAGCTACCCACCACCTTTTTTTTAGAAAATGACATGATAAAGTAATGTTTAAATCTTGTGACTACAATACTGAGTTCATTCTTTCAAAAAATGCCCGCTACACTTCAATTGTTTTAGAAAAATAAACACTTTATTGGTAACCAGTTAATTATTATGCTAACTTCACTTTTGAAGGGAAAAAATTTGAACATAACGTTTCTTGATAGAAAGTATAAAGACATAAAACATCAAAAAAAAATTGTATGATAGGTTAAAAATCCAAATTCCAATCATGTTCGTCATATAGATTAGGCTAACTTTTTAAGTTTTTTGAAAGCTGTGGAATCTCCGTAGTCTGGTTTTTCAGGATCAAAATTCCATATATTTTAAATCTCGGTTTCTTGGGATTTCACCCCATTTTAAAAATGATTTAAATGTTAAAAAATAGCCAAGGATTATGATAAAAAGAGCTTTTTTATTTTGTTTAAATGAGTGAAATCTTTGTACTTGCAGGACTAAAATTTCAATAAGTGGAATCTTCCTACTTTGGGTTTTTCTGTATCAAAATTCTTTGTATTTTAAAATTTGGTTTTTGAGATTTTAATTTATGTTTAAAAAATAGGCTATGATTATAATGAAAAGTGTTTTTTAATTGGGTTAAATAAGTGAAATATTTTTACTTTGACGAAAATTCTAGTAAGTGGAATCTTCTTACTTGATATTTTTCGGTATCAAAATTCTTTATATTTTAAAATTTTATTTTGACAGTTTAATTTATTTTAAAATTGATTTAGATATTAAAAATTATTTGGTCGATAAATTTGTAAATAATTAGAGAATTTAATAATTCAAAGAAGCTTAAATCATTATCGATTAATATCATTTCCCAATTCCTTCTGATTCCCTTAAAAAACACCCACTCCGCCCCTCCATTACTATCACAAATAAAGTAATAAAGTAACGTGTAAATACAAAAAGTGTTCTTGAAAATGATGAGACAATGCTGAGATTATGATCGTTTAAAAAACACCCACTCCATCCATCCAATGCCATCACACAGTTATGCATTAATGTTTCAAGTATTCCAATAAAGCAACCTGTAAATATCATAAGTGTTCTAAAATATGATGAGAAAATTCCCAAAAATTACTGGACAAGGTTGCATCGAGCTCTGAAACAGTGGTTGAAAAGGAGACTTACATCTCTTGAAAACTTTTGGCTGATTGGGGATTTCTCCCTGAAACGGTTGTTGAATGTATCCGTGGTAAGAAACCATATATATCGATTGAGGCATATATGATTAGAGAAAAGTAGGTTGATGTATATCTTTTATTGCTCATGTATATCTTTTACGATAGGATGCATGCACTCCATTAAATGCTTTAACATTTCTCTTTTTTCCATGACTTTGGGTTTGATATGGAATGTTTGTAACCAATGAAAGTCGGTTGAAGAACTGAGGTTAATTATTTATCCCACATAGCCTTGGCCACTTTTGCACTTAACAGTTTTTATTCCTTTTTAGGTTTGTTTTAACATCCCATCTCATAGTTTATTCAATTTCACACGGGGCTACTAATCTATGGTTTACCATTTTTGTGGGATTTTTGAACCTGGAATTTCTTAACTACTACATATTCATTATTCTTTTAGCAATTGAACTACCCTGTCCATCACCAATTAAACTACCCTACTACAAAGGATCATTTATTTTCAACAAAGAAGTTCAATTAAATTTAAATAAAGAAAGTTTTAATAATTTTTCTTTAACAAATTAATATGAACTTAGTTAAAAACATTTTATTAATATTATTTAAAAATGAAATTTAATTAGTTTCAAAAATTTATATATTTCAATATTAATTATTTTTTACTAAATTAAATATATATTATAATAAAAAAACATCATAACATTATAATGCCTTATAGTTATTTCCCATTCATAAAAAAAAATGTTTTATCTTGATAAAAATATTTTCTGTGGCAGAAGGATTTCCATGGATGATTTTATCTCATAATTTATACATTCGTCATCTTAGATATAAAAATTTATTTTAGATTAATAAAAACATTTGTAATAGCAAAAAGATTTCCATTTAGGCTGATTTACTCATTGAGCCTAGATGCTCATTCTATAGCCCGGTATGTGTAACCATGTTCGTCTATCATGAAATTGAAATTTTGATCATATTCAAGAAAATAAAAATCTAAAAATAAATAAATCACTATACAAAACATTTAAATAATGTCTACTCCTAATTTTCTTTTATGAAATCAAAAGAAATAAATAAATATACAAAACATTTAAACAATATCTATTCATAAAAAAAATTACAAATGAAAAAATAGATAAAATAGATCCCTATAAAATCATGTTAAATCTATATTTAAAATAATATTATTTTTTCAAATTGTGTCTCTTTACAATCGAGGATCGTTCGTATAAATTTGGAACCTTTTAAAATTTTTGAACCTTTTAAAATTTTCGTTATTGTTCAATGTTTGAGTGGTCTGTTAGAGTAAAAGCTAAAAGTGGGAGGGCACGTGAGATTCCAATTCTCGTTCTTGAATCCCTGTTGGAAGTGGGAGCGCACGTGAGATTCTAATTCTCGTTCTTGAATTTCTGTTGAATGTGTCAGTGGTGTGTCAGCGTAAAAGCTGGGAGTGGGAGGACAGGTGAGATTCCAATTCTCGTTCTTGAATTCATGTTCCATGTGTTATGGTGTGTCAGCGTAAAAGTTGGGAGTGGGAGCACAGGTGAGATTTCAATTCTCGTTCTTGAATTCATGTTCCATGCGTTAGTGGTGTGTCAGCGTAAAAGCGGGGAGTGGGAGGCTAAAAGGTGGGAGTGGGAGCGCAGGTGAGATTCCAGTTCTTGTTTTGAATTCCATTCCTATTTCTAATAGGAGAGCTAGCATATTATGATAGCAGATGCATGATATGAAAGGACGCGTTCGGGAAAGATGGAGTTAATGGCTTTTCCTTGTGCCTCTCAGCCTCTGCAGGTGCTCGTAATGCTCAAATTTTCAGTGCTCGTACCGAGGTTGCAGCGCGGATGAAAGCGAGGAGAGGACGGAGGACTTAAACTCTGGTTGATGCCGCGGATATCATTTCGTACTGACTGACGACACTGTTGCTGGATCTATGGGCCATGACAACATTGTTGGCCTTGAAATTATTTAGTGCATTGTACCAGCCAGAGGTACCCTATCAGCCAGAGGTACCCTCTATCGAGCTGTGGTGCCGGTGAAAGTTAGAAGTGATTCTTGAATTGGGTTTCAGTTTCTAATTCTATTTCTGAATTCCAAGTGAAATATGATTGAAATTGTATATTTTTTACTGTAGGGATGGGTAGAATAAATGGGCGATCAACATTAATATAGTTGTTTACCAGACGATTGTTCTCCACTTTTCTATATTTTAACTAAATCATTTCTCTGACCATTCTCCTTTTTATTTTTTTCTTAGATCTAAGCGTCCCAAACGATTTCATATACCAAACCATTTCTAATATATGAAATGGGTGTGGACTACATGACACCAAAAAGGTACTTAAATAGCCTTTTGGCCTGTGCCACGTTGCAATTTTCTTTGCAGAAGCAAGCGTCTACATGACCTGCGTCATTTCTGGCAGATGGAAAGCTTCGAAAGAAGGGAGGGAGAGGAGTTGATCTTTCTACTTGTGTCGATTGACATTCTGTACAGGTAACTATTTATATAAAACCGGTTTTGTCTTTTTTTTCGTTGTAATCGCCCGAAGCACGACTGGCCTAATAGATATATATTCTATCCTTGCCTATTTTTGTCTGTTTGTCTTTTAATTGCCCCACGATCTACTAGCTAAAAAAAAGATCAGTATCATTAACCATTTTAGTTACCCAAATAATATTTGCGTTCTAGGTTTAGTCGTTAACGATTTTTACTGGTTTTTTTACTTCAAAGGCATATATTGCAATTTCTCTGATGGGACCTACAGTTTATTCATGTTAACTTTAAAGTGGTCATTGCTTTCCCGTGATTGTAAAATGAAAAATCCTCTCATCATTGTTCACTTCAGTTGCACCTTTGTGTGAAGACCTCCCTTCAGAAGTATAACTCCATTGGCTTAATTTTCTCTTTAAGATTTCCGTTTTCGCTGCATACTAATTTTTAGTTCACGGACCCTCTGTGTCTCTTGGTGGAGCCAAACTTCTTGTTACGTTTTTTCATGCTTAGTTCCATACTTCTTTTGAAAATGTACAGTGAACTAACAGATGGTCCATAGATTTTCCATTAGTTTTCATAGATTTTCTATAGATGGATTTTCTTTCTTACGGCATGTTTTTTTATCGTTTTCTTTTTATCTGCTTGGGTGTAATTTTTTACTATTCTTTTCCAATTTTATTCTTTTGGGCGAATGTAAGTAATAAAGTCCCATGAAAGAGGATACATCCTTTTTCTTTCCATTTTTAATCGGTCAATTATGCATCCAATTATGTACTTTTACAACTTCTAATGTACTTTTATTTTAGTTTCACCACTAGTATTGGAAGTAAGTGGAGTTTCAATAACATTGTAAGAGGAAAGTAAACGTTCTTTCAATCTAATTGTAAGGTAGTTTTGTTTTATTTTGATGAGTTAAATTGCATTGTAGTTTTGTTTTATTCACGTAGGTTTCCTATTTATTTAGTTTAGTTTGGGGTGAGTATTGTCTGGAGTATCTTTGGCAATTATCGCAATTATTAAAATGAGTTTTGTAACTTATCATTCTAAAAATCATTTTTTAATAGGTGCCCATTTTATTATTAAGTTAAATTTCTCCTACAATGTAGTTTAGATTAAATGGCTTTGTCCAATAATATATGTAAGTTATGTTTTTACATTTTATAAATGCATTTTTGATTACATCTTCTAATTTTTTATCTTAGATTTTGTTTTTACATAATTATTATGGTTAGCTTTTATATATTTTCATTATTAAATTAGATATTAATAGATGTAATATATGTTAAATAATTTTTTTTTGTATTTATTTTTTTATTAATACTATATACTTTCATTTATTTCAAAATAATTTTTTTATTAAGGTTATTTAGTTCAGTTTATTTTTTAAATGATTTTAAAATTTATATAATTAATATGTTATTAAGTTCTACAATATGGTATATTTTTAACTCAGATAATATAATGAAAAATTGTTTGAATTGATATAATATGAAGGGATATTGTGTTTCTATTAAAATCTATATTATAAAATCAAATAGTGATGTAAATATTTTTATACATTAATATTGAATATGTGTTTTATTAATGTCTCAACTACATCATGTATGTATAAATTCCTAGAGTATACTACAATAGGCTACAGTAGAGTAGGGTAGAATAGACTAGGCTAGCCTAAAGTAAGCTAGAGTAACTAGAGTAGAGTAGGCTATGCTAAGCTAACTTAGAGTAGGGTAGTCTAGGATAGGGTACAATAGGCTATGGTAGGCTAGCATAGGGTAGGATAAAATAGGCTCTACTAGGCTAAAGTAGCCTAGGCTAGGCTAGAGTAGGCTAAGTAAGACAAGGATAGAGTAGGCTAAGCAAGACTACACTAGAGTTGGCTAGGCGAAGCTAAGAAAGAATAGGCTAGGCTAGGATAGGATTGAGTACACTAAGGTAGGCTAGGCTAGAGTAGGATAGAGTAGACTAGGTTAGGCTAGGCTAGGCTAGGTGAGGCTAGAGTAGGGTGGCCTAGAGTAATGTAAGGTAGGATGGAGTAGGCTAGGCTAAGCTAGGTTAATCTAGGCTAGAGTAGGCTAGGCTAGCCTATGCTAAGCTAGAGTAGGCTGGGTGAGGTTAAGATAGAGTAGACTAAGGTGGACCAGGAAAGGTTAGGCTAAAATATGTTAGACTAGGCTACAGTTGGATAGTTGGTTAGAGTGGGCTACAGTAGGCTAGGCTAGATTAGGTTAGGCTATAATAGTCTAGGCTAGAGTAAGGGAGGATAGAGTAGTATAAGGTAAGCTAAGGTAGGATAGGGTAGGAAAGGTTAGAGTAGGTTAGAAAAGGTTAGGATAGGATAGGCAAGACTAGGCTAGGGTAGAGTAGGATAAGCTAGGGTAGAGTAGGATTGAGTAAGGTAGAGTAGAGTAGGCTAACTTAGAGTAGGCTAGAGTAGGCTAACGTAGAGTAGGCTAGGCTATGGTATGTTGCGATATACTAGGCTATGCTAAGGTAGGTTATGCTAGAATAGTATAGGTTAGAGTAAGCTAGGATAGAGTAGGCTAACCAAGGCTATAATGGGATAGAGTAGGAAAGGCTAGGCTAGGAGAAGCTAGAGTAGGTTAGAAAATGTTAGGATAGGATATTCTAGACTAGGCTAAGGTAGAGTAGGATAAAGTAGGCTGGAGTAGAGCAGGCTAGGCTAGAGAAAGCTAGAGTAGGTTAGGCTATGCTAGGTTAGTATATACCAGGCTAGGATAAGATAAGCTAGGCTAGAGTAGGCTAAGTTAGGTTAGGCTAGAGTAGGCTTGGCTAGGCTAGGATAGAGTAGGGTAGCCTAGGGTAACCTATAGTAGGCTAGGCTAGGCTAGGCTAGGCTAGGCTAGGCTAGGCTAGGATATGCTAGAGTAGGTAGCCTAGAGTAGCCTAGGCTAGGATATGCTAGAGTAGGTAGCCTAGAGTAGCCTAGGCTAGGATATGCTAGAGTAGGTAGCCTAGGCTAGGCAAGAGTAGGCTAAGATAGGCTAGGCTAGGTAAGAGTAGGCTAAGATAGGCTAGGCTAGAGTAGGCTAGGCTAGGCTAGGTTAGGCTAGGCTAGAATAGTCTAGGCTATGTAAGGCTACACTGGGCTATGCCATCATGGGCTAAGCTAGGCTAGGATAGAGTATGTTAGGCTAGATTAGCATAGGACTCAGTAGGCTAGACTAGTAGAGGCTAAGGAAGAGTAGGCTAGGCTAGACTAGGCATATCTAGGCTATGACAGTGTAGGCTTAGCTATGCTAGGAAAGGGTAGGCTAATGTAGGCTAGGCTAGGCAAGAGTAGGATATAGTTGGCT
Organism: Pinus taeda; assembly: GCA_000404065.3. Taxonomy (NCBI): domain Eukaryota; kingdom Viridiplantae; phylum Streptophyta; class Pinopsida; order Pinales; family Pinaceae; genus Pinus; species Pinus taeda. The sequence goes on from APFE030204308.1 coordinate 7,085, forward strand.
ATGATAGTTTAGGCTAGGCTGAAGTAGGATAGAGTAGCGTAGGTTAGGCTAGGATAGTTAGGTTAGAATATGATAGGCTACGCTAATGTAGATTACAGTAGGATAGGAGAGGCTAGGTTAGGCTATGCTAGAGTAGGCTAGGCTCCAATAGGGTAGGGTAGGCTAGCTTATGCTAAAGTAGGTTGGCCTGCGTTAGAGAAGGCTAGGAAAGGAAAAATTATTCTTGAGTAGGGTAGGCTACGATAGGATAACGTAGGCTAGGCTAACATAGGCTAGGCTACCCTAGGCTATGCTAAAGTCAGCTAGCCTAAGCTAGGCTAGTCTAGGCTAGGCTTGGATAAAGTATGCTAGTCTAGCATAGAATGGGAAGGCTAGATTACACCTGGCTAGGTTAGTTTAGGCTAGTAGGCTAGAGTAGGATAAGCTAGGCTAGGATAGGTCAGGTTAGGTTAGAACAAGCTAGGCTGGATTGGGTTAAGCTAGGCTAGAGTAGGTTGGAATTGGGTAGGCTAGTTTAGGGAAGAGTATGATAGAGTAGGTTAGGCTAGGCTAGGCTATGCTAGGATAGACTAGGATACGCTTGGTAATGCCAGGATATAGTAGGCTAGGCCAAGATAGGCTAGGCTAGTCTAGGCTGAGCTAGGCTAGAATAAGTTAGGTTAGGCTAGGCTAGGATATTCTAGAGTAGGTTATGTTATGCTAGAGTAGGTTAGGATAGGATAGGCTAGGATAGGGTAGAGTAGGTTAAGCTACGCTAGTCTCGGTGAGAGTAGGCTAGACTAGGCTAAGTCAGGATATGTTAGGCTTGGTGGAGATGGGCTAAGCTGCATGGGTTGGGCTAGGGAAAGGTATGGAAGGCTAAGCTAAAATAGGATCATGTTGTTTAGGCTAGTCTACGATAGAATAGGATAATGTGGGTTAGACTAGGCTAGGCTAAAGTAGGCTACTATAGGATAGGATAGGCTAGGACAAGTAAGAACATATTGAGTAGGGTAAGTTAGAGTAGAGTAGGATAGACTAGGTTATACTAAGGTATGTTGGGATATAGTAGGCTAGCCGAGGATAGGCTAGGCTAGAGTACTGTAGGTTAGAGTAAAGTAGGCTCCTTTAGGTTATCGTAGTGTAGGATAGGCTAGAGTGGGTTAGCCTAGGCTAGAGTAGACTATAATATGCTAGGATATGCTAGAGTAGGATAGGATAGGCTAGGCTAGTCTAGATTACATCAAGATAGAGTAGGATAGGTTAGGCCCTAGTAGACTAGGAAAAGCTAGGCTAGCCTAGGCTAGAATAGGTTAGGCTAGACTAGGCTAGGCTAGACTAGGCTAGGCTACAGTAGGCTAGACTAGGCTAGGCTATAGTAGGCTAGGCTAGAGTAATCTAAACTAGTGTAGCCTATCCTAGGCAGGGCTATGCCATGTTGGAGTAGGATATCTTATGCTAAAGCAGGCTAGGTTACGCTAGGAAAGGCTACACTAGGTTAGGCTATAGAAATCTAGGCTAGAGTAGGTTAGGATAGACAAAATATATGGTAAAAAGGGTATAGGCTAGAGTAGACTATCCTAGGATATGCAAGGCTAGGCTAGGGAGGCTAGAGTAAAGTAGGTTAGGCTATGCCAAAGTAACTAGCTAGGCTAGACTACACTAAGCTAGTGTAGGCTAGCTAGGCTAGACTAGACTAAACTAGTGTAGGCTAGCTAGGCAAGAGTAGGCAAAGTTAGGTTAGCCTAGGCTAGAATAGGGTAGGGTAAGTTAGGCTAAGCTAGACTAGGCTAGTGTAGGCTAGACTAGGATAGATTAAACTAGGGTAGGGTACGTTAGGCTACACAAATATATGCTAACAATGGTCTACGTTAGAGTAGGCTAAGCTAGGCTAGGCTAGCCAAGGTTACCTTAGGAAATGCTAGGCAAGGCTAGGCTACATAGGCTAGAGTAAAGTAGGTTAGGCTATGCTAATGTAATCTAGCTAGGTTAGACTAGACTAAGCTAGTGTAGGCTAGCCACACAAGAGTAGGATAGGTTATGCTAGACTAGGCTAGTGTAGGCTACCCTAGGCTAGAACAGAGTAGTGTACTCTAGGGTAGGCTAGACTAGGCTAGTTTAAGCTAGGCTAGGCTAGACTAGGCTACTGTAGGCTAGGGTAGGATAGAGTAGGCTAGGCTAGGCTAGGATAAATTAGGCTATGCTAGGGCTAGTGTATTGTAGGGTAGGCTAAGGTAAGCTAGGATACAATAGGTTACAATAGGTTAGTCTAGAGTAAAGTAGGCCATGATAACCGAGGATATGTGAGGCTAGGATAGGTGATGATAGGATAGGTGAGGCTAGGATAGATTAGGGGAGGCCAAGCTAGTGCAATCTAGGCTTGTCTAGGCTAGGATAGGCTAGAGTGTGCTAAGTCATGTGAGAGTAGGCTAGGCCCAATTATGCTAGATTATGTTAGGCTACGGTTGAATAGGCTAGGCTAGAGTAAACTAAGATAGGATAGTGTAGGCTAGACTTGCCTAGGCTACACTAGAATAGTTTTAGTTAAGTGAAAGTAGACTATGATAGGCTAGGCTAGGGTAAGATAAGTGTAACATAGGTCCATCTCATACAAAAAGAAATCATTTTTCTTTAAAACTACCAAAATTGAGCATGAATCTGGAATAGTAGTATTGTATATTTCTTTCTCTACCCTATTTCCATGTTGTATACTACTAGTATATGCTATTAATTTTCATTACATTACAAGGAATATGTTTTGAATTCTTAAGATTGACAACTGATGAATTCAATATTTTTCTATGTATGGTTATTTTTTGAACGTATCACATTACTATCCATTAGCATTGTTTGTTGCGAAGAATATCAATTTCATTTAATATGATTATAATTTAGCTACATGATTTCCTTGTATAACACAACTTAATTTATGTTTTTGTTCCCTGTAATTGATTTCAAGCCTTACCATGCTATATTTTCCATATACCAAATTAAATATTCATTCTAGTTTTAAAACTTCATCCTTTCATATTAATGGATTGGAAATAGGTTAGATTTGGTGCTATTGTTTAATACCATGATACCCACTCCACATCATATTCACATGATTTGAGGAAAATCATAATTCCCTTAATAACCTAGAGTGAAAGTTTGGATCAAATTGTGGGTTTTGTAAGGTTATTCAAAACACCTAACCTCAATTTACAACCTCGTTTCCCTCCTTTCGCTTGTTTCACATAGCCATGGCACCACTCTGCAACTCTGTAAGTTGTGTTGGCTTTAATTCTCTGCTACTTGCTGTAATTCCTTGTATGGGTTCTTTTATGTGCTCTATCTCAATTTCAATTCCATGTTTTGATACTAAATCTGTTAGTCTAACGTAACTCACTCATTATGCTAAAACTTCTTGTATGTAGTAAAAAAAAATCTATTGCTGTCATTCTACGCTAACACTTGTCATTGGATATAGAGAAGGAGTAAATTGTGTTGGAGTGTGTTCCTCATTTATGTGGAGACTAGGGGAATTTGCAAGGTAATTTTATTTCTCTTGAAGGGTTTTATATTATAATATTACATAATTCTTAGCGTTTAGTTTCTAGGGTTTCGGGTTTAAAATATTTAAAAATTCTTAGGGTTTAGTGATTAGGGATTAGGTTTTATGGTTTATAACACTTTACTAAATTCCTTTAATAAACACCTAAACTGTTCCTATGGAAAAAGTTGTATAACCTGAGGATGAAAGATGGAGACTCAGTGTTTGAGCTAAAGGAGGAAGAATCAGACTCTACAACAAAGCAGGAATTAGAAGATGAAGAGCCATAAACTCCAGGTGTGAGAAGATCAATTCGAGAAAGAAGGCAGCTAGAGAGTTATAGTCCATCTGCTTTCTGTTCCAATTTTGTTTTATATATTACTAATGATGATCCCATAAATGTGAAGGAAGTAGTAGATTCAGAGGATGGAAAGCTCTGGAAAGAGACCATGATTGATGAAATGGCATCTTTGCACAAAAATGAGGCTTGGGATCTGGTGGAGTTGCCAGCTGGAAGAAAACCCATTAGCAGCCAATGAGTGTTCAAGAAGAAGACAAATGTAGAAGGCAAGGTGGAGAAATACGAAGCTCAGTTGGTAGAAAAAGGTTATTCCCAGGTGTCAGGAATT
>APFE030204309.1:2251-28833 GCA_000404065.3 Pinus taeda
ACAACACTTCTGTCTTTATAGTTGTGAGTGGTATGCTTCTTGGTTGCCATAATTTTGCTTTCCATTTTTCTTGCTAACCTGAATGCCTTCTCTAATGAATCAGGTTCCCAAAGGCGAACATCATGTTGGATATTATCCTTTAAAGACCCAATGAACACATGAATCCTATGCTCCTCTGGCATATCTTTTACCCTTATGTTCAATTTTTGGAACTCCTCAATGTGCTCCATTATTGAACCCTTTTGTTTGAGACTTATCAATTGGCTAAAAAAAGTGTTTCTTTTTGTATCCTCATAATGTGCTATCAATTCTTCCGTAAAAAATGTCCAAGTGATAAATTGTTTACGAGAGTAAAGCCATTGATACCATACAAACTGATTTGGTTCCAAATATAAAGTTGCCATACGTACCTTTTGTATGTTTTTCACATTATTGAGATCGAAAAATTGCTCCATCTGTAATATCCATGTTGCGGGATCCTTGCCATCAAACTTCCTCATATCAATTTTCGGAATATGGTGGGTCTTCGATCCAACATTAGAGTCTATGAAATCATGATTAACATTTCTTTTGTTCTCATGATGAGTTTCCTTTACTACCCTTTCACCATTAGTAAGCATTTCTTGTAGAAACTTTGTTAAATCTGTCTTGAAATCTGTCTTCAAATCTTCCATGCATGTCTTCAATTCTATCTTCAAATCATCCATCTTAGCTTCCACGTCAATCATCTTAGATTCTACGCCTTTCTTTAAACAATCCATCTTAGCTTCTACACCTTTCTTTAAACCATCCATCTTAGAGTCTGTTCCCTTTTGTGCAAGGGACAGTTGTTGCACTTGGTCTTGTAATTTTAATATATCATGTTGCATTTCTTCCTCTTCTTCATGATTCATGCTAGAGCTTTCAGGGTCCTTACTAGGTGTTTGCATTTTCTTTCCTCGGGGCATCAGTTACCAATAATAATGCTCTACTATGCCCCTTGAATTCCTTCAAAATAAATTTCAAACCAATCTTAAGCAAATATTTAAAAGAATCTACACACCTTTTTTTTACTTTGTAGGAGCTCGATATTGCCTCTGATGTATCTTTGTACATTCAAATCATCCAGTTGTGAAATTGTGACCTGTGGTAGCTCTATGTGTCCTCTTTCCAATACCACCAGTCTGATCCAAATTGGATTCTCCAAGGAAGAGTTATGCGAAATATCCCACAGTGACCTGATTATAGACTAGTATAGTAGAACGAACTTGTACGATGTGCCACGAGTCACTGTTTCGACCTTTAGCTTTGAAAAATATATCGAAGAAACTACAGTCTGTCCCCTTTCTGTAACTTCTTACAAAATTTCAATCCAATGCTCAGAGAAAAAGATATGACGATTTTCCCCAGGTCACCTGTTTGGAATGTAATTCAGGACTCTGCAAAAAGACCAACTTCCTCAAATCATATCTCCGCAAATATTGCGCAGAAAGCTCTAAAATTCGGACCCGAGAATTAGCGTGATGTCTTCCCAAATGGGTGTTTTTTCGACTTCTGATACGTCGCAGAAAAAAATTTATAGTGAAAATGCCACGATGACCTGTTTGGAGCAGCGAAACCCTAGAATCCAAAGCTCTGATACCAAATGTTATGTAACCAGCTCAAGAAAAAGATAGAAAAGATAGATCAATACCTTAGAATTCAGCCTCTTCGAGGGGCAACCTCCTTTACATTACATAAATGAACAATTCTTGGATGATTCAAATGACAAAACCTCCTTTCTATATATAGGAGTCTAAGGAGTCACAATATAACCCAGCCGACCTAACAATAATAATATAAATCCAAAAAAATAACAATAGAGGGATTCTATGGGGCACAGTAATAACAATATGGGGGAAATAGGGGCACAACAATATTAATAAGGGGTACAACTACAATAGTAATGGGGTAATCACTAGTATTATAGGGACCCAACAGAAACAGAAGAGACTTGCAAAGAACGTGAAGCCGAAATAGTATCTCTGAGGAAGGAATTGGAGCAAGTAAAAAAGGGTTGGAAAAGCTCTCAAATACTTGAGACTAACCTGAAAAGTCAAAAACCTCAGCATGACAAGTTTGGAATATGCTTTAAAGGAGAATCATCAAGCACTAAGAACAGTGCAAAAATCTATGCCAATGCACCTTCCAACAACCCAAAAGAAAAAAAAATATGTCATCAAAGGTGCATTCCAGATTCAAAGAATGAAGAGAGAATAACTCCAAAGAAGAATATGGATTTGAATCATGGATGCTACAAAAAATACAAACCAGTATTCCATCAAAGGCCCATCTCAAATTCAAAGAATGAAGTGGGAGTAATTCCAAGGAAGGAAATTGAATCAAACTGTGGCTACTACAATAGGTACAAAACTATCTTTCTTGGACATTGTTTTCATTGTAAAAACTTTGGTCATCAAGCCAGACATTACATGGCTCGCAAGAGTGAAACACCTAAGATAAAGGATCAAATAATCAAACCATATGCCCCCAAAAGGCAAGGAAAAATCAAAACCTTCAATTCATTCGATCCCTTGACCAAATTTGATCTGATTTGCTCATTATGCTATAATAATGGACACTATGAACAAAATTGCGCACTCAAAAGGACAAAAGCTAGCAGTGAGAATCCCAACATGAATAAATGTGGTCTGGCTCCATATGCTCAAAATAATGAAAATCATTGGTTTGTGGATAGTGGGTGCTCCAGACACGTGACAGGGGACAAAAGGAAGTTTGTCTCATTGAGAAAAAAGGAAGTAAATGTGTCATTTGGTGGATATGGCAGAATTATAGGAAAAGGAAATGTTACCCCCATCAATGGAAAAGGAAAATCTGAAGATGCTTTGCCAATAGACAGGCTCAAAAACAACCTTTTGAGTGTCAACCAAATCTGCGATCAAGGACATAATGTTGTCTTTAGCACAAAAGACTGTGAAATAAGGAACTCCTCCTCAGGAGAACTAGTGGAAAAAGGGTTGAGAACACCAGACAACATTTACATTCTAAACAAGATTCAAGAAAATAAATGCTACCTGAGTTAGATAGATGAAAGTTGGTTCTGGCACAAGAGACTTGGACATACAAGCTTCGAAAATCTAATCAATATCAGCAAGATTAAAGCTGTATGAGACATCCCAAGGCTATTCAAACCAAATCAAGGAGTATGTGGTCCCTGTTAACATGGAAAGCAAACTAGGAACCAGCCATAAGGTCAAGGAGCTCTCTACATCAAAGCCCTTGGAGATCATCCATGCTAATTTATGTGGACCAACTAGAAATCAAGCACTCCAAGGAGAAAGGTACTTTGTTTTATTTGTTGATGACTATAGTAGAATTATGTAGATATATTTTATAAAATATAAATCTGAAACATTTGAGTGTTTTAAGAATCTAAAAGCACTTGTAGAAAATGAAAAGGAATAAAAAATTAAGTGCCTCAGAATAGATAGAGGGGGAGAATTCACATCAAAGGAATTTAATGAGTTTTGTAACATACATGGAATTAAAAGAGAATTCTCTGCTACCAAAACACCCCAACAAAATGGGGTAGTTGAAAGAAGAAACCAGACAGTTCAAGAAATGGAAAGAACAATGTTATTAGCAGTAGACATGCAACCAAAATTCTGGAGAGAAGCAGTCGAGACAGCTGTCTATACCTTGAATCGAACTCAATTAAGACCAAATTGTGAAAAAACTCCTTATGAATTATGGAAAGAAAGACCTGCTTCAGTAAAGTACTTCAAGATATTTGGAAGCAAGTGCTTCATAAAAATCAATGATGGCTCACCAGGAAAGTTTTATTCTTGGGTTGATGAAGGGATGTTCATTGGATACTCTACATGGAGCAAAGCCTACAAGTGCTACAATTTTCGACTAAAGAAAATAGTGGAAAGAATTGATGTAAATATTGATGAAGACCTTCCAGAAAAAGATATTGAAGAACATGAAGATGATCCTCTCATTGAAGAAGAATAACCTAAAGAAGAATAAATAGATTAGGAAGAAGAAGAAGAGGAAAAAGAACCACCTCATACCCCTTCAAAGATGAAGTTTCTCTAGAAATATCATCCATAAGAGCATATTATTGGCAATAGAGATGAAGGGATGAAAACCTGAAGAAGGATGATAATTACACCAAAGAGAAACATTATTGCTCTTCTATCCATGAGAGAACCAGAAAAATTTGCACAAGCAAGTAAGGATTCTCATTGGGTAAAAGCCATGCAAGAAGAAATGTCCCAAATTGAGAAGAACAAAACATGGGAGATGGTACCTCGTCCAAAGGACAAAAACATAATAGGAACCAAGTGGATATTCAAAAATAAAATGAATGAAGATGGACAAGTTATCAAAAACAAGGCAAGGCTTGTTTGCAAAGGCTATTCACAAATTGAAGGAATTGCCTTTGAAGAAACATTTGCACCAGTATGGACGTAAATTCAGCATTTCTAAATGGGGAACTCAAGGAAGAAGTCTACATGGATCAGCTAGAAGGGTTTGATCTAAAATAAGGAAAGGACTTATTCTGTAAGTTGAAAAATGCTTTATATGGGTTGAAACAAGCTCCTAGAGCTTGGTATGCAAGATTGGATCACTATATACAACAACAAGGCTTCAAAAAGGAAGTGGCTTGAAGTAATCTATACATAAAGATAGATGAAGGTAAGTTACTAGTTACTCTTGTTTATGTTGATGATCTGACTTTTGCTAGCAATAATGATGAAATGAGCCATGAATTTTCTCAAAACATGTCAAAAGAGTTCGAGATGTCAATGATAGGATAGCTATCTCACTTCCTTGGACTTCAAGTATCTCAACCAAAGCATGATTGTGTATATCTCAAGCCAAATATCTAAAGACATGCTCAAAAGATATGGAATGGAGGACTGTGCACCCATGAGCACTCTTATGACCACAAACTACAAATTGAGCAAAGATGACGACTCCCCTCTAGTAGATGCAACTCATTACAGGTCAATAATTGGAGCCCTTCTATACTTAACAACTACAAGACCAAACATAATGCAAGGAGTAGGAATGGTGGGAAGATTTCAATATGCTCCCAAACAATCCCATTTATTAGCTGTAAAAAGAATTCTCAGATATCTAAAATGAACTCCTGATTTCGGTCTTTGGTACCCTAAGAGCTTAACACTGACTGTAACTGCATACACCGATGCTGGCTGGGCTGGAAGTGTAAATGATCGAAAAATTACTAGTGGAAATGTGTTCTTCCTAGGAGACTGTTTAGTATCCTAGCTCAGCAAAAAACAGTCATCCATATCATTATCCATAGCCAAAGCCGAGTATATAGCTGCAACAAACTATTGTACTCAAATACTATGGATGAAGGAAGCTCTAAAAGATTTCAACATAGCTACAGATCAACTGATTACCATCTATTGTGACAACGCAAGTGCTATCAGTCTTAGAAAAAATCCAGTGATGCACTCAAGGACCAAACACATACCAATCAAGTATCATTTCCTTCATGAACAAGTAGCTAAACAAAACATCGTCTTGGAATATATCGGTACTAAGGCGTAGATAGTTGATATTTTCACAAAACCTCTTCCTAGAGAGGCATTTGAACATATGCGTCAAAAGATCGGAGTTATCTCTTTAGAATCACTCAAGTTCACTCATAAAGATGTTGCAGGATAGGGGGATCAGTTCTACAGGGGGAGCAGTTCGACAAGGGGAATCCGTATACATTCCTTTGCCATTGATGGCAAATGGGGAGAGTAGAAGAATATTGCCATCAATAACAAAGGGGGAGATTGTTGACATAGATTGTCATTGATGTCAATATGGAAATATTTGAGGAATTGGAGGAAGCAAACAGAGCCATCGAAGCAAAGGAGGAAGCAAACAAAGCTATCGGGAGCTATCAGAGCAATGTATGCCACAAAACGGCCATATGCATGCAAATGAGCTATCGGGAGCCATATATGCGTTTAACACTATCAGGAGCTATCAAAGGAGCGAAGGATGCATTAACACTATCAGAGGCATAAACCCATACCTATACACACACACACACACACACACATATATATATATGCATTTAACACTATCGAAGGCATAAACCCATATATATATGTGTGTGTGTGTGTGTGTGTGTGTGTGTGTGTGTGCGTGTGTTTAACACTATTGGAGGCCAAAACCCAGAGATATATGCATTTAACACTATCAGCGATCAAAACCTATACATATATGGCAAATACATTATCGGGGGTAGAGAGACTTACATACATTGCAGATACACTATTGGAGATAGAAAGACTTGGGTATAGCAGAATACACTATCGGAGTGGAGAAGGTTATGTATATAGGCGCATATATACATATATATTAGCAACAGTGATAATCAGCGGGTTCGTTGTATGCCACTACCCAAAACCCCCGATTGCGATATATATATACCCAAAACCCTCGATTTCACATATATACATATATATTAGCAAGAGTGATAATCAGTGGGTTCGTTGTGTGCCACTACCCAAAACCCCTGATTGTGATATATATATACCCAAAACCCTCGATTTCGATATATATATATATATATATATATATATATATATATATATATATATATATATATATATATATATATATAATATATATATATATATGGGGACCCACGGACCCGAATGGGTTATAGCAACAACCATATATAATATCGCGTCCGCCATATCGGGAGTCATGTATCGCATACATTGTAAAGCCTTGTCACTCCCGCAACCGCTGATTGTGATTGCAAGACCAGACCTGATGCAACATTAAAATTGACTTAATGGTATATTGTGTATGCTATGTCGGAAGTAACCATTGCAAGTTATAAAGGGATGGTGCGAGATGCTGTGACTGTCAATTACGATTTCACTACGGACCTGATGCAAGTATAGGTGAGGATGCAATGAATTTGAAGTCTGCCTCTTTAACAATTTGGCTTGTTTTTGCTCATATTTCCTGTGTATTTGAATATTTGGCTTGCGTGGGGTTTGGAGGCAGAAATACATTAAGGAATGTTCCCGATAGTTTAGGAGGTCGAACTAACGCCAATTGCGATTGCGTTTAGGATGTGGCATGTCCGTTAAACAAAATAGCCTCTATGGATGCCTGTTATCATTGAAAAAACGAGGCAGTGTTATAGTTTTAACACATAGCGACCGAAAAGCAAAAAAGCTTAATGGAAAGCCAATGCAAAGGAAATTGGAAAGCCAAATAAATGGAGAAGAGGGAAGCCAAAGGTCAAGCCAACACAAAGGAAGCTTAAGCAAGCATGGAGGAAGCCGAAGAGCCAAGGGAAAGCGAAAACAAACAGTCAGAGGCATCAGGAATACAAAAAAAAAAAAAACAAGTGTGCATGCGAAAAATGAGTATGAGAGGAAGTTGAAGTGCAAGCAGAGGGAGCAGAGGTAGGAGAGACAGGAGAATCAGGAAGACAGGAGTGAAGCAAAAGCTCAGTAGGTTTGGGAGAAGAGAACTACAACAAAACAATTTATACCGGGTTTGGGTTTGAGCCCACGGGGTTGGAGCCTCAAAACTGAAAGGATTGGAATCCTTGGGAGTTGGTGCTCCTAAGTGCAGAACTATTGCCTTGGAAGAGCAGAGTTGAAGCTCTGGAGGTTGGAGCCTCACAAAATTCCAAGTTGGTTCTTGGCAACTGATTACAACTAGTTATATATTGTATTTATTTCATTGCATTGTTTGTGTTAATAAAAGAAATTATTTCAGCTATCCATTTTTGTGTTCCATATATATATGTCTTATTGATAAAAAGAGCAATTAATAAGAAACATTGATTCACCCCCCCCAGTATTTCCAACATTACCTTCTTGTCTCCTTTATATGTATTTTGAAGCTTGTTCCAAATTCCTTTCACTGATTTGCAAATCATTATTTTTACATATATGGAATTTGTCACACCAGACATAAGGCCATTCATTGCTTTAGCATTTCCTTCATAAAGCCTTTGTTCATCATCATCAGAAGGATAAGTTGCAGGTTCCTTGTATTTGATGAATACAACATTCCAAACTTTAAAGCCTTATGCTTGAAGATATGTCCTCATCTTTCCAGTCCAAAAGGCATAGTTGTTTCCATTAAGTACAAGAATTCTTGGCTTATTCCACTCCATGTTCTCCTTCTAGTTTCTATACTACTATTAAATGAACCAAATCTAATACCAATTGTTGGAAATACTGAGAGGGGGGTGAATAAATTTTTCTTAAAACTTAGTAACTTATTAATCTTTCTAGATCATTAGTTAATCTTCAACATTTATTTAAAAACATAAATACACAATACATAATGAACACAAAGATTTTTAGATGGAAAACCCCATTCGAGTCAAAAACCACCAAACATTTTTTAATAAGTTCCTTTAATCTTCATATCCAACTGAAAAGAAAGCCCCAACTCCCTATAAATATAAAAAAGCATTCATTCTCCAACTCCCACTAAAAGGATGCCACAACGCCTTGGTTTTATCAACAATCAGTTGAAAGGATGTTTCAACACCCTAGCAATATCCAACTCGCCCTAGCACCACCCTACCACCCTGAAGTATTTTCAAACTGCAACTTGAAGGTAACTTCAATCACCTCCCTAGTACCACCATGCCACCATGAAAATGACAAAAAATTAATACAATATTGTGGCATTAGGGGATTTTTAAGGTCTAAAATGGGCCTCATAAGGAAATTATAAAACAATAGTGGAAATAATAAAACAAGATTATATTACATCATCAAATTTTAGAGGTAAAAAAGTAAAAATTATTTTTTTTCAACTCGTATTTTCGACTTATCTCCCTACGGGTTTACTCAAATTTCGAGCCGAAATACTCATTGGATGTAAAATTTGATTCTTCATCCAAGGAGTACTCATGTTGCATACTTTCAATAGACCCTACTACATGAAAAAATGAGAAATACATGAAAAACATGATTGCAATCACACTTTTTCATGTATTTCTCATTTTTTGTGTAGTAGGGAATCAAAAGTATGCAACATGGGTACTCCTTGGATTAGGAATTAAATTTTTCATCCAACGAGTACCCCCACACGAAATTTGAGTAAAACCTTAGGGAGATAAGTTGAAAATTCGAGTTGAAAAAAAAGTTTTATTATTTTATTATTTTTTAATCCTTTTACTTTTTTACTCCAAAATGGTGAATCATCCCCCATGGTTGACATCACCATATTGAATCTTATTGGTTCTTATAAAGTTTATTTTGGTTGTACATTTTTCTTAACAGGCCCATTTTAGACCTCAAAATTCCCCTAATGACTCTCGTACTAGGGATAATAGTCCACTTACAATGATATAATGACTTTTCTTCAACTAACAAAAAAAAAGACCTAAGACCTAAATCCTTGTCCCAACAACTGACCCTAAGACCAAATGACTCCTACAATTCCCTGTACAACAATCTCGTTACAAAATTTTCACAAGACTTTGAATTTACATACCACAACTCTACATGAAAATGTCTTTGAAGTGAAGATGTTGTTGATGATGAAACCTTGAGTTTTTTTCTACCTTCACTATTGTAGAGAATGATGAAATTGCTCGCCCTTACTACTGTAGATAGTGATGAAACTTCTCTACCTTTACTGTTGTGGAAAATGAAGAAGCTGCTTGACTTATATTACTGCTAGATTAAATCTAAAAAGGCCTGCTCAACACTTGTAGCAAAGTTCCCATAAAATGTTTTGATCCAATTTTATCAATGTATTTGAATGATAAAATATTGAACCTTCTAGCTTCAAATGCAGTTGATCTCTACAAGTTTGATGTAATTGTGGCTATCTTTATTTTACAATTTTGGAATGTCTTCAATAACAGGACAAGAATTGTACCTTTTAAAACTTGGTGCCTTGGAGATAAAAATGCAAATTAGAAGAGGCCTTGAATACTACAATTGGATTGTTGCTTGAACGTCAATGAGTCGACTTCTTCACTTAAGATTTATTGCAATAGGTCAGCTTGTAACAAGTATATATGTATAATTCTTCAAAATTGCTAGATTTTTGTATACCAATATAGTGAGATGTTCCTTTATTGAATAGACTTGATGCGCAGAACTTCCGATCCAAGGATAAATAAATGTCTTTTCACTTGATTTTATTCACAAATAAATGCCCTAAAACTTTCCACAAATCCGCACAAGGGAGAGATTCCAAACTGTCTTTTCAAAGGTATTGGTCAACGATCTACAAGAGAAGGCTGAAAATTGCTTCAATAATACTCGTAGTCTCAAAGAAAGGTGCCCGAATGAGGGTTGTGTTTCAAAGAATAAGCCATCAAAATTTTGATCCTTGAAGTCTCCCTAAATATACCAAAAATGAATTGAATGATGCTTTAAAGAGGGGTCGAGGTCCCTTTCTTCTAATGACTAAACAATGATTCCATAGATATATATAATTTCAAAACCTAACCGTGGATATTTACGACCTCAAGAGTGATAGGTGATCCAAGTGGATATTGGTGGCCACCTGCCAATTCCACTTGGACCCCCACAATTGCTTCTTTCATTTTTTTACAGTTTCCTTAATTGTAGCACAGTTTACTATTTTTAGCAGTTTTTCGGGTCCTAAACTTTTGGAGTCGTTTTGAGGCCCTAAAGATGTTTTTTTGGAAATATACCGCCAATGATTTTATATTTAAAATTGACTTTTCCTTCATATTCCTTGGAGAAAACTTTCCAACAGGCTATCATGCGCATCAAACAGACATAATATGACCAAGTCACGACCCCAGGAAGTTGGTTATCCAACTCACCCCAATAGGGCCCATAAACTCTTGGTGTTACATCTCCTCGGGTTATGGTTTTGGTTGTTTAGGGTTTGCTCTTATTGTTCACTAATAAAAAAGCCCTTGAGCCTCATTATAGTGTAGTTTAGAGGCATGTAGCCACCACATCTCTTCTCAGAGATAAGCTGCCATCGCCCTAGCTGTTGTATTTCCATTTCTATTTGTAAGCATATTTCAGTGTTTTACATTAATGAAATGTAGTATTATTTCCACTGCATCTCTGTTTTTATGGTTATCTCTATAATTTATTGCATTCCTATTTAAATCTGAATCAATGGTATCAGAGCGATCTGCTTTTTTTCTTTGTTTTTCTTTGCATGTCCCCAATGACATCGGGATATAAGGAGTTAGGGCTTGAACTGGTTGAACCTTTACAAGACCAACCTCACAAATCTCGATGGCCTCCCATGGCAGATGAAAAGAAAGACAAGGGGGAAGGAGATCCTATCAAAATATTGCTTGAAGAAGCCCTCGAGCGACAAAGGAACGCGATGATGGAAAAAATTTCCCAGATCCTTCAGTGACTACCCAGGGGCGACGCATCGACTTCCAATAGCTACTTTGGAAATGGCACACGGTTTAAGGTACAAGTTAATTTTGAAATCCCCATATTCAAGGGTCAGATAGACACAAATGTTGTCAATAAATGGTTAAATATGCTAGAGGGTTATTTTTCTGTTCATGATTTTTCCAGTCGAGAAAAGATTATTTACGCTCTTCTCAAAGTAACCCCCCACGTCTGACTAGTGGGAAACCTACTGCGAGCAAAAGGATGAAACTATAGGCTCACTATTTTCAGCTGCACCCACTTGGAATTCATTTCGAGATGTCATCAGGGAGCAACACTACCCTATCGGAAGCTATGAGGATCAATATATAAAGTGGAGCACACTATGGCAGGGAAGGGACCGAAAGGTGCAAGAGTTTACCAATATTTTCGATACCCTTTGCAAAAATTTGAGTATCAAGGATTCAAAGCAACATTTGGTACTCAAATACTATGGTTGCCTACACAAGTACATCCAAGAAGAAATAGAATTCCTGAACATCTCCTCGCTCAGCACGGCATACCGATATGTCGTCAAGGTCGAGTAAATGTTTAAATAGAAGAGGCGAGACTTTGGATCTACGAATCCGAAGCAAGGGAAAGGTTCCCCCAAACCATAGAACAAAGGATAAAGCCAAGGCAGGGAAACCCAAGAAAACCCGCCAAAGCTACAAGCAAAAAATAGCAGCACGAAGCCGAAAAAGGACACGGGAAAGTGGTGTGAGTTCCACTAGAGCTCCACTCACAACACGAGTGAGTGTCGGGCCAAGCAGTCACTAGTGGCTGAGCTAAAGATTTTAGAATCAGATGCATGTTCCGACTTTGAGTCAGAACCTAACAAGGGGAATGACAAAGGGAAGCAGATTATCAATGTGGAGCCCAACGCCACCATTGTCACCACGAAGATTCAAAAGGAGGAACCCGAAGATCCAAAGGAGGAGGAGCATCTCTTCCACTCCCATATGTGGGTAAAGGGCTCCCCGCTATAATTCATTATTGACAGGGGGAACCAAAAGAACCTCATTTTAGTAGAGGTCGTGAAGTGGTTGGGCTTACCGAACACAACACATCCACAACTGTACACCATCGGGTGGCTTCACCAAGGACGAGATCTTCGCATGAGCCAACGGTGTCACCTTCCATACAACATCAAGCCCTTCACGGATGAGGTATTGTGTGACATTTCTCCCCTTGAAGTTTGTGATGTATTATTAGGACAACCATACTTGTGGAAGTGACATGTTGTGTATGAATCAAGGCCTCGTGTTGTTATTGTTACGTTGGGAAATAAGTTGTACAGGATACTAGAGGTAGCACCGCCTACCATCATCTCTTTGTTTACTGCAAAATAATGCAGTAAACTCATTTCCAAGATTGAGAAATTTGTTTTCCTGATGATACGCCCTCAAGGAATGAATAAGATGGTGGCCACGACCTCCAGACAAGGCCCCTCCGCACGAAAACTATAGATGGACAAGGTTGTGGAGGAGTACGAGGACATCTGCACCTCCCCACAGGGGTTCCTCTACATTGTCAGGTCAAGCACTCCATCGATCTGACCCCAGGTGCACCGCTACCCAATGGACCAATCTATCGGCACTCTATTTTGGAGAACGATGAAATCAAGAGGTGGATTCAGGAGCTACTACAGAAAGGTCACATCCATCTGAGTTCATCACCCTGTGAGAGCCCGATTGTATTGGTACAGAAGAAGGATGGAACATGGAGACTCTGTATTGACTATTGGGTGCTGAACAAGATCATTGTCTGTAATAGGTACCCGATCCCACGGATTTATGACCTCCTAAACCAACTGAAAGGGGAAAAACATTTCATCAAGATCGATTTGAAGTCAAGATATCACCAGGTACCTATCGAAACCTCCAATGTGCGAAGACTGCCTTCAAAGCCAAGGAGGGCCTTTTCGAATGGTTGGTTATGCCTTTCGGATTGAAAAATGCTCTTGCAACCTTCATGAGGCTAATGGATGACATCTTGTGGCCATTCACCAATTCATTTGTAGTGGTATACTTGGACGACATCCTAATCTTTAGCTAGAGTTGGGAGGAGCTCCTCCACCACATCCGATAGGTTCTCCAAACACTGCGGCAACACAAGTTATTTGCCAATTTGGAGAAATTCACTTTTGGCATGTCCCAGGTTCATTATTTGGGATACATTATTGATGAACAGGGGGTGCATGTGGATCCAGCCAAAATCCAAGTCATTCAGGATTGGCCATCTCCAACCACTCTGATAGAGCTCCACAATTTTCTAGGTCTTGCCAACTTCTACCGCAGGTTCATGTTGGGATTTTCTCATATCACTTGGCCCTTAAGTCAAGTCACCAAGGGAAGAGCGAAAGCAAAATTCTTTTGGTCTAAATCTCAACAGAAGACATTCATAGAGTTGAAAGATCACCTCTGCTCGGCACCAGTGCTCGCATTACCAGAGTTGCAACAACGATTTGAGGTCAAGACAAATGCCTCTGAATATGCTATTGGGGTAGTCCTTACTCAACACGAGCATCCAATGGCATATCACAATGAGACACTTTCAGACACAGTCTGGAAGTATCCCACTTATGACAAAGAGATTTATTCCATTATGCAGGCCTGCTGACAATGGAAGCATTACATTTTGGGGAATGAAACACTTGTCACGCCTCCAATTATTTTTTCGTTAAATTGGCCGGGTGCGGCATCGCCTAAGTAACCAACATCTTTCATTGTTGACTTACTTTGCTAACTATGCCTTAACATTCATCATTAAGCATAAATAACATATTAATGTGTGGAAACCATTAATATTAAACATCAGCAATATAGAAAGGCAAGAGAACGACAACACATGTAAAAGAAATATTTTATTATATATGAGAAAGTTTTACAACTGACCGGGAGCTTGGCTCTACCGGTGTTTACACCCAAGTCGGGTGCCCACCCGTGCAAGAGCGCACGATGGTCTCACCACGAATTTAACCAAGAATACAATACAATACAATACAAGTTTTCTTTGCCCGAATGAGCGAGCGCGCCCGTGCACAACCCGTGCCCAACACAACCCAAAACTTGTTATAATGTTCGAACGGGTGGGCACCTTAGAACACCCTCCACCTGCACCACGACCGAACTATAACTCGTGCCAAGACTGTGTAGCATGCCCAGTGGGCAGGCGCATTAGCGCTCCCCTTGCTGCGACCCTACTCCTTTCTGCGCACTTCTTAACTTGTTCGACTGAGCCAAGTGTGATGGTTCGATGTTGAAGTGCCAAAATCCTCTGCGCATATATATATGCTACCTTCATGTAGCGCTATGCCCTTCGGCAACATCCCAACTGAACCTCCAACTGCGCGCGTTCATCAAACAATGTGTGTCTTTGGTAGGTCGGCCCGCCCATGGCACAGAACCACCCCCCAATCCATCTCTTGCTCGCCTTACACCTCTTGGTCGGCTTGTGGATGAGCTCCTCCAACTCGCCCTATAAACCTTCAAACGCCAATTCGTCCACACATAATAACATGCCACGCCTTTGGTCGCTCGCTGTTCTCATTTCATGCCTTAGTCGCATCGCATAGAGGAAGGAGGGCGCGCCCGGTTGCTTGTCAACCACAGGGCGTTACATCCTCCCCCACTCAAAATCATTGTCACCCTTGACAATCCCAATTGCCTCAGTATCTTCCGTTCATACTTCACAATCTTCATCTTCCATCTCCAAAGTGAGTCCTTCGATTCCCAGCTCTCCTCCTCCGGTGCATTCTTCCATCTAACAAGATACTCCCATTTTATGTGGCAACCAATCCCTGTAGTTCTGTAGCTCAAAATCTTATCCAACTCCAGTCCTGGCTTATCCACAATCCCGGCTGGTCCTCTTGTCGGTTCAACTCTCTCTGGTTGATCAGCATCAAGTCTGCATCTCTTCAACTGACTCATGTGAAAAATTGGATGCTTCATGTGCATATGGTGCAGAAGCTCCAACTCATAAGAAACTTCCCCCACTCTCTTCTTCACTCAGAATGGTCCCTCATATTTTCGTGTCCGTTTTCTTGCAGTCCCCTTGGCTGGCTGAAACTGCTCCCCGGTAATCCTGAGAAACACCATATCTCTCAGACTGAAGTGCACATCCCATCTTTCTCTGTCTGCCCATTTCTTCATTCTCCTTGCAGCTTCGTGCAAGCACAACCATGCCAACTCCAAGGTCTCATCCCAAGCCTTCATGAATTTCTTCGCATGAGGATTCCTCACTATGGTATGCGGTGCAACCGGCATCTGCCCATTCACCAACTCAAATGGACTATACCCCGTCGCAGAACTCTTTTAAATATTGTAGCTAAACTGAGCAATATCCAAGAGTTCAGGCCAATTCTTCTGATCAGCCATCACATAATGTCTCAAGTAATCCTCCAGCAATGCGTTAATCCCCTCGGTCTATCCATATGTCTGCGGATGGTAACTAGAACTCATCAACAATTCTGTCCCGAGTAACTTGAACAATGTGGTCCAAAATATGCCTGTAAAACGCAGATTTCTATTCGACACGATGCTTAATGGCATCCCCCAATACTTCACTATGTTCTTAAAGAACAACTCTGCAGTCCACTCAGCTCCACAAGGCATCTTTGTAGGAACAAAGACAGCATACTTGGAAAAAAGATCAACCACGACCATAATCCCATTATACCCCTGAACCTGTGGCAACTAAGTGATGAAGTCCATCGAGACACTCATCCATGGTCTCTCAGGAATCGGTAAAGGCTACAACAGTCCTCCTTGTCTCTGATTGTCCGATTTATCCTGCTGAAAAATGTTGCACGTATGTACATACTCCTCTACATCCTCTTGCATCTTCTCCCAAAAGAATCCTCTCTCCAACAAGGCCAAAGAACAACGTTGCCCTGGGTGGCCAGCCCACGATGAGTCGTGACACTCCTTCAAAAGGTGCCTCCTGAGTCCAGATGACTTTGGAACATAGAGTCGGTTCCCAAGGAACAAGAACCCGTCCCATAGAAATAACTTTCGTGTCTTCCCCTCCTTTATCTGCTTCACTATATTCTGCACCAAAGTATTAGTTTCAACACTTTCCTTGAGCTTATTTTGCATCTCTTCTGACATCTGAATCTGACTCCTACTCCTTGTTTCCCGGTCTTCACCTTCCAATGCTGTAAGTTGTCCCTTCCTAGTAAGTGCATATGCTACCACATTGTGGCTTCCCGGTCTATACTCAATAGTCATGTCGAACTCTACCAAGAAGTCCTGCCAATGAGCTTTCTTTGCAGAAAGCTTCGGTTGTGATGCAAAATAACTTGCTGCAACATTGTCAGTCTTGACAACAAATGGCTTCCCAATCAGGTAATGCCTCCACACATGAAGACAGTGAATGATTGCAATCATCTCCTTCTCATGAACTGGATACCTTCATTCTCTATCCTGCAACTTCCGACTCTCGTACGCCACCGGATGCCCATCCTGCATAAGAACCCCTCCTATGGCAAAATCCGAAGCATCAGTGTGTACCTCAAATGGTCTCTTGAAGTCAGGCAACTCCAGTATCGGTGATGTAACCATCCTCTTCTTCAAGTCATCAAATGCCTTTTGACATTAATCCATCCAACTCCACCTCTTGTCTTTCTTCAATAGGTCTGTCAGTGCCGATGTGACCTTGCAGTACCCCTCTACAAACTTCCGTTGGTAGTTGGTCATGCCCAAAAGCACCCTCATCCCATGGACATTCTTCGGTTCAACCCAGTCCTCGATCGCCTTCACTCTGCTCGGCTCCATTCATATGTACCCTTAACCCACAATATGCCCAAGGAATGGAATCTTGATCTGAGTGAACACACACTTATACTTCTTCAAGAACAATTGATTTTCCCTCAGTGCCTCGAACACCATCGCCAAGTGCTTCTTATGATCCTCCATATTGTCACTGTACACCACTATATCATCCAAGTACACTACTACGAACGAATCCAAGTATGGTCGTAGGAAATCATTCATCAAAGTGAAAAACGTAGCAGGAGCATTGAACAACCCGAATGGCATAACAAGGAACTCAAAGCTACCATACCTTGTTACTATCGCGGTCTTCTTCTCATCTCCTTCAGTTATCCGCACCTGATAATACCCATGCCTCAAGTCCAGCTTGGAAAACACTCGGGCTTTTGCAAGCTTGTCAAAGCAATCAGTAGCCAATGGCAAAGAATACATGTTCCTTACCATCTGCTTGTTCAATGCATGGTAATCACAGCACATCCGTAGCTCATTTGAATCCTTCTTCCGCTGGAACAATACTGGAGCTCCATAAGGGGACCTTGAAGGTCTGATGAAACCTTCATCAGCTAACTCCTTTAGCTATCGTTTCAATTCCTCCAATTCAGGTCCTGACAAACGATAAGGTGCTTTATCCAGGGGTTGCTTTCCTGGCTCAAGCTCAATGCTATGGTCCACTGCACGCCTTGGTGGAAGTTTCTTCAGTAGCTCATCAGGCATCAAATCTGCATATTTGGTCAGCACCTCAGAAATCTCAGCTGGAACAAGCGTCCCCACTCCATCACCTTCGACTCCCTTGAACATCATCGCATATGTCTCCATATCTAACTCCTTCATAGCCTTCTCAACATGTTCCAGATTTTCACCTCCAGAATGCCCTGTTATGCCACCTGGGTTACCTTTGTGTTCCTTCAAGCGAACGTTCCAAGATGATTTGGAAAGCACACTACAGTCGAGCTACTGGGCACTTCGAGGTTGAGAAAATGGTGGTAATACTGTAGAAGTATTTCTATTGAAGGATGACCATTTACATTTTGGGGAAGGAAACGGTTATCCACACAAACCACCAACCCCTGCAGTTCATACAAACCCAAGGGAAATTGCAGAATGATCACCATCAGAAGTGGTCCAATACCTGTAACAGTTCCATTTGAATATAAAGTATAAGAAGGGCAACACCAATAATGTTGCAGATTGCCTCAATTGACCACCGATCATGGCATTAACCACCATGCTCAACTCTTGTGGGCATGAGACTTCTGATTGACCACTTCTCTACAAAAGCAACCCAGAATTGAACGTCACATACCAGACACTCTTGGAGGGTTAACATGTTCCAGATTTTCACCTCTAGGATGCCCTATTATGCCACCTGGTTTACCTTTGTGTTCCTTCAAGTGAACGTGCCAAGATGATTTGGGAAGCACACTATAGTTGGGCTACTAGGAATTTTGGGGTCAAGAAAATGGTGGCAGTACTGTAGAAGTATTTCTATTGACCGAATTTTCGACAAGATGTCAGGAAGTACATTAGATCATGCATTGCCTGCACCATTTCCAAACCGACCATCAATAATCAAGGCCTCTATACCCCATTGCCTACCCCTAGTCGACCTTTGGAATCTATCTCCATGGATTATATGTCAGGCCTTCCTTCCACTAAGCATGGAAACGACTGTGTTTTTGTGGTCGTCGACAGGTTCTCAAAGATGGTCATTATGGCGGCCTATAAGAAGAATATCACAGCCGAAGCCACTGCTAAACTCTTCTTTGAATGAGTATGGGTTTGGGATCCCACCGTCTATCATCTCAGATCGGGACAGCAGGTTCCTCAGTACATTTTGGTCCAGTCTCTGGTCGATTCTGGACACCAAACTCACTAAGTCCACAACCTTCCATCCTCAAACTGATGGCCAAATAGAGGTTGTCAACAGGATGATCTTACACATTTTTCACATGTACAACTCAAATCATTCACACGCATGGGATGAGAGCCTCCCCTATGTTCTATTATCACCCGGATTTTCCTTGAAGTTGTTAGAAGAAGGAAAAGGGTCTGAGGTAACCACAAACCAATCTTTTAAGTACACGTTCTAGACAACCTATACTCAAAGAGGGTTTTCTCTTTAAGTTTTAGCTTTGTTTTTGAGGTTTTAGGCTAGTTATGATAGCTTGGGGGTTTGTAATTTTGTTTTGTGGTGGAGTTCAGGAGCAGATGGATAGAACAAGGTATTTCAAGCCATTGGGCTATGGAGTCAACTGGATGATGGCTTAACTGGATCAGGTTGATTTAACAAATGAGATTTTCACAAGGCAAGATAGTTAAACAAAAGACAAATGATAGCTTAAAATGGGTGAAGTGGTCTTGAACAGGGAGGAAGGGAAACTGAGAATCCTTCAACATGGTCCAAGGTGAGGGAAAGTGGGTGCTCATTAACAAAAAGAAATTAAGTATTCTTTGTTAAATGGTCACAGTGATAAACTATGAAAGCAAGGAGCACTTAAAAATTCCCTACCTATAATAGTATAGAAGAAAACATTAAGAAAATAAATTATTTGAAGACAGAATGCAGTAAAGCTCTTTCTAAAATATACTTTTAGTTTATCATTCAGATATAAAACACATATGAATATTGATTAAACTAGAAAAATTGTAAAAACACAAGATATAGAATACTTAATTGTTTCTCATTTGACACAGGTATCCTGTAACAGTCCTTTGATTTATTACTTTGTTCCAGCTAGGCATAAAAATGTTGTTCAATAACACTTCAATTCCAAAAGTAAATTGTCTACAGAAATGTCTAAGAATCCACACCTCAATACTGTCAAATGAGGAAGTATTTATACAAATGTTTACATCAAAATATCTCCTAACTAAGAGAGATATATTCTAGGAAAAATAAATATCTTTTACATGAATATAGAGAAAAATGGTCTCAAAAGTAGAAATAGAATGTGAGTTGATTGTTGTTGTCCCTGTCTTTGTTGAAGGAGCTGGAGGTAGGTCCTATGAATATGCATCTTGTTGTTGTGCTAGTAACTCTGTGCTGGACATCTGATTTTATCTTTTTACTGATACTCTTTTACCTATATCTGATACTCTTTACCTGTTCACCATTTTTCACCCTTTTTACCAAAATTTAATGTGGTATTTATTTCTCTTTACCTCACTTAAGTCATGGTAATTTACAGGATGTCAATCATGTTGGACCACCAATCATCTTTTGGTATTCTTGTCCTTGTCAGCTTCTTGTAGATTTCATCTGCTTCAGTATATTTCAGAAAATTGGGTTGCACTGGGAATAGGTGCTTCACTTCATGTTCAATGTAAAAAAGGTTCTCCAAACCATCATAGAGAACTTTCCCTGTGGGCAATGCCTTGACTATAGATGAACTAGCCTGACTATCAACTTGTTGATGTAGTCTATCTGAACCATTAGCTTGTCATTGATGACTAAAGGACTTGAGAGTCCTTTACTTTTTAAGATGCCAGATTTCCTCATGAACTCTTCGATATCTTCCTGCATACTTTGGCATCTGTGTTCCAGGCCTTGCATTAGATTCCTTTTGGTCAACACTTTCTTTATTTCGAGGATGGTGGTAGTCCTATCCTCAATGTTTAATTGTTCTAACTGTTTCCTATTTCTACTGTTTATAAAATTGATAAACTGGATTTCCTCTTCAGGCTTTCTACCCAATTCCTCTCTGATCCTTTGAACTTCTTCAAGAGCAGGCTTAACCAAATCAATTTGTTCAAAAATAATTTGAATGGATGACTAAATATCATTGATAGAAGCAATGATATTAGTCCACAATATCGTCCTGATCTTTGTCAAGGGATTTTCAAATGTAAGGTCTTTCTCCAGTGCTTTAATGTGTTGGGTTAAGCCTTTTTTTTTCCTTGTCTCTTCTTCAAAATTGATTTTTGATATATCATATTTCTGCTCCAAAGTAGTGAATTTCTCTTTCACTTTCTGTAGTTCTGTGACTTAGAGTTTCATCTCCTCCATGGATTTGATTAAATTTTTTGTATTCTATGTTAGTATACCTGTCTGTGATATACCTGTTACTTCTATGGGTGCAGCTATTGCCAACAGAATATTTGGTGCTAAAGCTTATGCTAATGTAGAAGGGACTGTTGTTGAAACGATAGGTACTACAATCTGGGGCTGTGTGGTCGACTAACTTTGCCTTGACTGTGCTACATTCTCTAATTCCTGCTCTGTTTCTTTTAATTGCTCATTTAGCTTAAGGACCAAGCCCATAATCTCTTCTTCATTTTTCTTCTCTATCACTTCAGCAGTCTGAAGGTGAATGAGTGGTGGTAGCTTCAATTGTTTCTTAAGTGCAGCTATATCTTCATTCTTCTTTTTTATTAGCCTCTCTACTGCCTTGACATCCTTTGGGTCATCGCCCAACTCAATAATAAACTCCTACAATGATTTGATTATGTTGTCTTTTGCTTGTGAGGAGGCCTTTTCTAGTTGCAATTGGGAAGTAGTGTTTCTCAGTGAATTTTGCAGCCTATGTGCCATCATTTCCTTGCTAGTCAGTGTAGAATAGACCATCTCTCCTGTTTGTTTGTGTAGTTCTATCTAGTCTATTGGGTGGATGTCTTTAGCCATGACTTCAAAGTCATTCTTGAGATAATCTGCCAAAGATTTTAGTAGCAGCATTGTGGGTTTTAAGAAACTCATTTGCATTTTTCCCTCTTTGATGTCAAAGGCTTACATCAATTTGGTTTGGTTTGAAGGGGCCATATTTAAGTACTGAGCATAGGCTTGGGCCTTGAGTTGTTCATTCTTTGCCTTTATTTCCTTAAATTTTCCTTTGATATCTATAATTTTCTCAGAAGAAGACCTGAGAGATGAAACTTCTATACTTTGTTGCCTTTCTAGCTCTTGCCTCTGTGAACTTGAGGGTGTCCCACCTATTGGGAATGTATGCAAAATATTTGTTCCTTCATTTCTCATGCTTTCTGTAGTTTCATCTATGAATTTCTCCTCTGAATAAGGATTCAACCTTTACCTCTTAGCAAAGGTTTGATCTGTAGGTCTGCTAGAAGGGGTAGCTACTTCCCTATCTCTTTTCAAGTTTTTTTCCTCATTAAGAGGAGTCTGAACTACTAGGGGATTTCCCATATTTGTAGGAGCTAGGTGTGTCTGTGGTGGAGCTCTTTCTTAAGATATTTTAGGCTACTCTGATAGTTGTGGTTTTCCTATTTGTTCTGATGTAGGAACACTAGTTTCCCGTGTTGGCTTTGGAGAAATTTCAGCTGGCACCTATACAAAAGAGTCCAGCTCAAGTCTCTTCTCCAAATCTTTCATTACATTCTCAACTTCAAATTTATCACTATATTCCTCTATCAATGTCCCTTCTCTCCATTCATTTAAATTGGCATATTTTTCTATCTCAGGGATTTTGTGATGGATGTAGGGTGATAGCTTATGTTTTACCCTCCTGTCACTGATGAACCCATGAGGGTCATAAATCCAAGCAAAGCTTTTCTTTAGTCTCATTTTTGTTTCTATGATTTCTTCTGCTCTTTTCCCTGCTTCTCTATTGTTGCACACAAATGGGCCTAAGTGGTCTTTGATCCTCAATTGGGCTATCTTCTTTGCCTTGGTGAAATGAATTTGGTCAGAGTTTAACATTTGCCTGTAATATTCCAAGGCAAACAATCTCATAGGAACATACTTAGGCAGCTTGAAAGGAGGGAGTTCACAACCATAGATTCAGATCTCAGTGTGATTCTGGTACAAGTACCAGTCACCTATCTTGTATTGTTTTGATAGTTGCAAGATTCTCTTGATATCATCACTGATTCTTGGGGGAGAATGTCCTGTCAGCATGGTGGTTACAGGATAGACAAATTGGTCTATGAATTCATTGTATGAATAGGGAGAAGTGTATGAGTAGTGGAAGATGGAAGTACAGAAAATGACTGACCTGGGATAACCTTTGGTATCAAGCTTATTCACTGAGAATGGAAATTTATCAGTTTGGTAATATAGAAAGAGGTGATACAAGACTATAGACTAATTGAACACCCTCTCATTTTCCAATCTCATGAACTGATCACGGAGTTATGAATGCAACATAATCATATTTGGCAGCAGGAGGCTGGCCAAGGGTGAAGATAGTCATATAAGCAAAGGTCATTTCATCTACATATTCATTGCTTGAGAAACCAAGAATACAGGCAATCATGGTAATAATATCCCTCCCTAAGCTTGTAAAAGCAGTTGTCATGTAGGGTGGAGGGTTTTATGAAATGTATTGCTCTAACATGAACATTTGGCAAACTTTGGCAATCTCTGAGTGGGATAGTTTGGAAGATTTGTCATGTAAATCATCAATAGACAGAGGGGTAAGGTTCTAACTAGGTTTCAATCGCAATATTTCATTGATGGAGTCTGTTGTAATGGTAAAAAGGATTTGTTGGTCGGGGGACATTACAGCTCTAAGATTAGGGTTATAATTGACATGACACTGGTGAACAATGTATGGGAAAATGTGCACAGAAGGGAATTAGTACTTTGGGAGTTTTGATTTCCACAGACCAATATTGTCAGCATTATTGAGGTAAAGGTTCTAGTATTTACAATGCAGTTTCAAGGGGGAGTCATCAAATGTGAGGTCTTTGATTTGGAAATCTTTATCTGCTAAGGGAAGATAATCCAAATCTTTATGAGGAGTAGTGATAGGAGGTACATTGAGGGCTATGGGGGTTTCCATTTATGGTTCTTGTGGATTCTGTTAGTGTCAGTCTTTCCAGCCTTCCTCCGGTGATCAAATATGCTCTTACAAAGTGGTTTCAGGGTGTTAATGTCAAATTTTGTCATTTCAAAGAGTTTTCAAGCAAAATTTGGTCACTAGGCATTAGGTCTAGGGTTTTCTCTCACTCTTTTCAAAGTTGCCCAAACGCCAATCTATGTCACTATTCATCTGAGTCTATCATCATTCATAGGGTTGTCATTATCATGTCAGTGTCTAATGAGTCATTTTACATCTTGTCCATGCTTCAGTTGTGCCTTGGCAAGTTCATTTCCCTCTCCTAGGGTTTTGAAGCCAATTTCTCTTTGGACGGTCAAATCATCAGCAAAACTTGTTACCTCCAGATGTTAATACACCTTCCCCTATCCTTAAAGTATCTTATCAAACACTTCCCATCACTTAGATCCGCCAAATTCCTCAATTTTTCCACAAACCCTAGTTTCTTAGCTACAACCTGGCAATTTTCTAGGTTGGGCCTGTGTTTTGCCCTTTTGGACCCTTTCCCCTCACTCAATCTCTGAGATTCCACTTTGCCCTGCTCCCCCACATACCTCCCCACTCCCAAAAATTTCCCCAAGAATTTAGAAGCCCCCTATCCCCTTCATTTCGCTCCATTTCGACAAAATTCCTTGTTTCACACATCGGGACAAGTCGCACTCAAATGATGTTCTAGAAAAATAAAAGATGAATTTGGGAAACCTGAGAGAGGTTTTTGTCCACAACATGCCAAAGAAGAAAATCTTCCTTCACATTTTTCACAGGTGTAATGGTTTGAGAGAAATGTCAAAGAATACTGTTGCCTCAGGAGAATCAAAGGCACCTCTGAAGTGACCTTGGGAAAATCTAGTTTTCTCCTAGCTTGGTTGGCCAAATGATTTTATTGATGGGTAAAATGATAACTAGACACAAAGATCTTTCCAATGAGCTATCATGAGCTCATTTTGGGGTTGAGTAAGGTATTCAAAAGTTGACTGCAACAACACTCTTCCTTGAGGCAGCCTCATTTGGCACTTTTTGACCAGTCTTGGGAGATTTGATTTTTGATAGGGAAAATTAACTCAAAATTGAAAAATGCCAGTTGAGTTGGAAAGTAGACTCAAATACCTTTCCAACGAGCTATCCTACACCCGATTCCGACACAGGGAAGGCCTCCAAAAGCCTCCTGCAAAAGGGCGTGACCCGTCAGGGCACCTCCAGCAGTGTAAAAATTACACAGGCGCGACCCGTCAGAGGCGAGCGACCCGTTGGGAATTCCTCCACCAAATTTCACCAGTAAGCTACCAAACAATCCCGGATTGCTTCAAGGTTGCAAGTAGGCCTCTCCTCATGAAAATACATTGTTTTCCAAAATGTGAAAAGCATGTGAATGTGGTTTAAAGCCAATCATTTTAAACTAATGAATCCAATGAATATTTGCTCAAAAATGTCAAAGTGTTGGTTGAAATATGGTTTGTCTTGTTGTTTTCAAGGTTATCCTTTATACCCCCACTTTTTCCCTACATCCTATTTCCACCTCCCTCATCATTTTATTCATTCTCCCTACCAAAAAATATCAAAAGCCCTAAACCCTACCCCTATCCCTAAAAATCAAGAAACTAAACCCAAACCCTACCTATCATAAAGCCTTTGCAAATCATATATATGTGATGGGGTATATATCATGATTCCTTCCCTTAACTCCCTATTTCATATGTTTTTCCCAATTTCCCTTCAAAGTCTCCCTTCCCTAACATTTCCCTTGTGCTATTTGTCCCCTTGAAACAACATCTGAAACAGTTGAAACAACATTCAAACAGTCAAAACAGCAAGGTATCCCATGGGAGGATTTTATCTCTTGAGAGGCTATGCTTATCCGTCTCAATGCTCATTTAGAGAGGCTGTTGGCTAAGGCCAACCAAGATAAGAAATTGCTGAGAAACATGAAGAATCATTATTGGGCACAGATGCACGTGTGCAAGGCAAAGATGAAGGTGCTCCAAAGGCGGTTGGTCAAAGCACAAAAACGGAGAAAGAGGCCCGATCCCATCCATATATTGGCTGAGGCTTCACTCAAGGACCAAGGCACTAAATAGCCTAGCCACAGCACAAATCCCAAGAAATTTTGAGCATTTTGGGTAAATTTTTGTTTTTTCAGGCAATTTACAGGTTTTCTCCATTAACGGGTCTCACCCCCCATGAGACCCTTCATCCCGGCAACTCCATTTTGCAAAAACTCAGCATTTCCAGATTTGTCATGGAAATTTACACTTGCTCAGCCATTACTAAGAAATTTCACCAAGTTTTGGGCCTCCAGAAAGTCAAAAAACAAGCAAAAAATGACTTTCTGCCACATTTTTGACACACAGAAAGAAGTCTTGGGAGATTGCAATTTTGGAGAGGCAAACAGCCACCAAATTCAGAAATTCCACTTGGGTTGGAAATTATACATCCCGACCTTTCCAACAAGCCCACTTTTGCCTCATTTGGACACCTGGAAGTACCTCAAAATCAGCTCCAAAGTAGCATGACCCGTCAGGCAGAGGTACGCGACCCATTGGGCAGTTTTCACAGGAATTCATCTACAGCTCAGAAATTCGCCCAGCTTTGACCAGTTTTGACTTGAGATGGGATTTTTCACCCTCTTTGATGTAATTAATGTATTT